>APFE031230020.1:93616-121150 GCA_000404065.3 Pinus taeda
TATAACTCGGTTTGGAAATGAAAATATTATAAATCTGCATGACCATACCGCATTACACAAATCCGGTTTAAAATGGAATCTTTTTGATTAATTAATGTTTTCCTGGGCCTTCTTATGGGTAATGTGCACGTCGCATAATTCCATACTCGGACGCAAGAAAACATCCCGTTCCGTTCTAGAGGTTTCCACCGTTGTTGGGAGGCCTCCACTGTTGTTTGGAGGGAATTTCAAGTTGTTGAGAGCAAAATTTTGCCCGTATGTTATCGGCCATGTGTTGATACAGGGCACAGGTTTGAATGTTGATACGTTTGTGGAAACAAATAAAGCTAAAATCAAAATTGTTTCAATAGACAAAACAAGAAAACGGATTTGGATAAATGCAGAGTAATATCAGGGCATTTTAAGGCGTAGGTTTGTTCGTTTTAAATGTGAACAAAGAAGAAGCAAACAGTGTCAGAGAAAGAAAGTAAATAAGAGCATCAAAATTAAAGAAGAATCAATTAGTTACAGTCCCACATCTACACCTCTTACTTGGTCATCAGATCTCTATGTTCAAGAATTGATGAAGGGCAAGACAAGGTTTTGGATTTTGGAAGCCAAAAAACAAGAAAAGGACCACAAAATTTCAGATATCACATTTGCAAATCATGTTTAATGGAAGGTAATAGAATTTTAAAAGAACAACTAACTATGTTACAAGAGGCTCTAGAAACAGGGAAACAAGAATGGCAAAGTATGAAGACAGCGTGACAAACCATGAAAGAATCAATAGCAACAAACAAGGATGTGATAATTTCTAAAGAAACTTAGGTATATAAACAAGTATCTCAGCAAACAGACCTTTCGAAAGAGAAGGAAAAAAAAAACAATAGGAAAGACAGTCCAAAATAAATCAAAGCTAAAGATGACGCTAATGGTTACATAAGGACAAAGGAAGAAGAAGATGCAAGTGCCCATAAAACACAGGAAAGTGAATACAAAGAAAGAAAATACAGGGAAACAAACTTTATTATCAGGGGAATAAGAGATTATGGGAGGAATGAAAGTACTTTCAATTTGAAAAGGGATTTTCTGAAAGAGAAACTACATTGGAAAGAGAAAAATTTTCCAAGCAAGGAGGGTGGGGAAGATATGTCAAGAGAGGCATCAAACCATAAAATTCACCATGGAAAAGGTGCAAGAAAAACACCATCTCTTTAGTAAAAAGAAATTCTTGAGAGACTCACACTTCTTCCTATATGAAGATTTAACCAGCAAACAACAAGAGGAGAGAAGGGAAGAAGTGGAGAAAAATAGAGTACCGAGAAATGAAGGGAAAAGGGCATGTTTGGACAATGGTAAAGCAATTGTTGCAATGTTTACGACTCAGAAAAAGCAGGGCAACAACCAGGCTATAAAGAAAAAACAGAGAATTCAATAATAGGGAGGAAAACAACAAGATAAACATAACTGAAAATGGGTGAAGACTCAAGTTTGAGTCTTATGTGCCAAACTGTTGAGTAGTCAAATCCTACCCGGGTCTACCTAAGTTTAGTTTGTTGGAATTGTAGAGATTACCCTTGGAGGAGGGGACCTGGGTTAGGGCCTATTGTAGAAGGTAGAGACATAATTTGTCTCACAAAAACTCATGAATATGATGGTTGCAAAACTCCTATGTTTGATGGTTATTTGAAGTTAGCAATTTAGAACAAGGTAGCAGAAAATGACAAAGAGTATGGGGGAATACTAGTTTTAATAAAATAAAAAGAAGGTCGTCACATTCAATTAATGAAAGAATATGCAAATAAACAATATTTATGGTTCAAAATATTAAAGAATGAGAATCACATAAGAATTGCAACATGTTGTTTTTCCCCTCAAGTCTAAAAAACTTACAAAAGCAAAAGGCTAGACAACAAGGATCCGTATCTAGCTTTAAAGCAAGATATTGCAACGTACTCACAACAAGGAGAAATTATTTTAGTGGGATATTTCAATGCTAGAACAACAAATCAACAAGTTTGTAGGTTTTAACCCCGTACAGAAATTACTTGCATACAAATTTTAAAAACAAAAAATAAACAATGGTGAGAGCATAAAACATATATACACAGGGATTTTACCCTGGATCCCAAAATAAGGAATACTAGATTGATTTTTCATTATGTTCCTTTCAATGTTACAATACATATATATACATGCCGAAGCATCCATAAACCCCAATCCATTAACTCTGGATTAGAACATAATCGTAGTTCCCTTGATCGGATGTAAAAAATACCATAGATAGAAAACCACCATGCCCAAAACCATGTGTGAATTCTACGCACAAAATCATAGGTAGGGCTCCCCACTTAATATAGAGTCCAAAAACAAAATTCTTGAGGCGCTGCTTCAGACCCTGTGCATGGGGGCAGTAGCCCCCCTGCATATCTCTGATAGGGGCGGCAACCACCCCACTTGTAACCCCCTGGCAACGCTCGACACAATGTACAGGAAGCCCTTTAACCCCCCTTATCACCCCCCCTGCGTGTGTGGTAGTCATGGAAATAATACAACACAACCCAAGACTCTCCCACTTATTGTCTTCTTTCCACAAGGGGCCAAAAGAGAGCTTAGTCATTGATCCAACCCTGCAATGCCCATTTTTTCTCTACACCAAAAGAACTTCTTAGTGCTCACAAACTTTGTCAATGCATCTGCAATATTCTTCAAAGTGTCCACCTTTACCAACAACACTTTTTTGTCCTCAACCATATTCTTCACAGAGTGATAATGAACATCAATGTGCTTTGTCTTTGAATGATAAGCAAGGTTCTTTGCCAAGAAAATTTCACTTTAGCTATCAGAGTCTATCCTTATAGCACATTATACTAACCCCATACTTGAATACAATCTTTGCAACCAAACTACTTCCTTGCTTGCATGAGTCACTACCATGTATTATGCCTCTGTAGTTGAAAGTGCCACTACAGACTATCTCTTACTCATCCAACTGACCTCACCTCCAAATAGGTTAAATACATACTCACTTGTAGATTTTCTCTGATCTAGATCTCCAGCCCAGTCTACATCAACAAAGCCATTGATTTCCAAAACTATGTCCAATCCTGGTCTTCCTTGGTAGCAAAAACCATAATCACTAGTGCCACACAAATACCTGAAAACCTGTTTCACAGTTGTTCAATGCTCTTTCCTTGGTTTTAACATAAACTTGCTCAATACTCCCACTGCATGTGCAATGTCTCATCTAGTACATACCATTGCATACATCAGGTTACAAACTGCACTTGCATATGGAACACAGGACATGTCCTCTTCCTCTACTTATGCCTCGGGACACTGTTCAGCGGATAACTTTACACCTACAGTAATGGGAACCTTCACTGGTTTAATATCCTACGTATTAAACCTCTGCAGTGTTATCTCAACATGCTTCCTCCAGTTTAACTAGAGCTTCCTCTTTGCTCAATCTCGTTTAATTTTCATGTCCAAAATACAGTTTGCAACACCAAGATCTTTCATGTCAAATTTGGAGGACAATTGGGTCTTCAAATTTTGGATAATTTCTTTGTCATTTCCAACCAACAACATATCGTCCACATACAAGACCAGATAAATAATATGGTCACCAATTAATTTAAAATACACATGGTGATTTGCTTTGCTTCTGGTGAGGCCACGTCCCTGTATAAATGTATCAAATTTCCAATACCACATCCTTGGTAATTGTTTTAACTCACATAAAGAATTTTTTAACTTGTATACTGGTTCTTTCTTACCCTTCACCACAAAGCCTTCAGGTTGCTTCATGTAGATCTTTTTTTCCAAATCCCCATGAAGAAATGTTGTCTTTACATCTATCTGTTCTACTTCAAAATCAAAAGCAACAACAACACATAAAACTAATCTAATAGAAGCTATCTTGGAAACAGGGGAAAAAATATCACCAAAATCAATTCCCGGCACCTGGGAATAACCTTTTTCTACCAGTCGAGCTTTGTATTTCTTCACCTTTCCTTCTGCATTCATCTTTTTCTTAGACACCCATTTGCTTCCAATTGGTTTCCTTTTAGCCAGAAACTCCACCAAATCGCAAGCCCCATTTTTGTGCAAAGATGTCATTTCATCAAACATGGCCTCTTTCCAGAGTTTGCCATTTTCTGAATATACTGCTTTCCTCACAGTTCTATGATCATCATCACTATTAGATAAAAGAAAATTTGAATAGAAAGTAGATGGACTATACCTTTCTGGTTGTCTTCTTTCTCTAACTGATCTTCTCACAGCCAGAGTTTGTGGGTCTTCATCTTTTAATTCCTCTTCTACTATAGAGTCTAATTCTTCCTCCTTTAGCTCAGACTCTATCTTCTTAGGTTCCTTCAGTAGGACTTTATGTTTAATAACATATTTCACCTCTCTAAATACCACATCTTACCTGTACACAACCTTCCTTGTTTCTGGGTTCCAAAGCTTATAACCTTTTAAACCATCTTTATACCAAATAAAAATGCACATTTTAGATTTACTATCTAACTTTGTTCTTTTTTCCTTTGGAAAATGCACATATGCATCACATCCAAATACCCACAAATGTGAAAGAGAAGGTTTCTTACCATTCCATACTTTTTGTTGAGTCTTATTCTCTAATGTTGAGGAAGGTGATTTGTTGACCTGGTAACACGCAGTCTACATCGCCTCTACCCAGAATTCCTATCCTAACCTTGCACCACTTAGTAAGCTTCTTTCCCTTTCCATCAACGTCTTGTTCATTCTTTCTGCAACTCCATTTTTCTTAGGTGTGTAAGTAGTATTTTGTCATGCTTTACCACACTTCTTGCGAAACTCTTCAAATTCCTTCTTGCAAAACTTTCCACCATTATCTTTCTTCAACACCTTTATCTTCTTCTCTATCTAGTTTTCCACCAGAGCCTTAAATTCTTTAAACCTGTCAAAGACTTCAGATTTATTCATGAGGAAATATATCCGTGTATTCCTTGAGAAGTCATCTATAAATGATACATAGTACACAAAATTTCCTAGTAATGGAATCGAGATAGGTCCAAACACATCACTATGCACAAGCTCTAATATTTGTTTCACTCTCTTAGCACCAGAGGGGAAACTCACTCGATTCTGCTTCCCATATACACAATTTTCACAGAAATAAAAATGCAGAGATAAATTAGTCATACCTTCTATAATACCATTATAATGAAGTATTCAAAGACCCTTCTCTCCAATATGTTCAATCCTTTGATGCCATAACATGGTCTTTTCTCTAGAGGCCACTAGATTTTATTTTTCACTTTTAGGAACCACAAAACTATTGCACCCATCAATAAAAGTTATACCTTAAATCTTATACAGAGTTCCAATTTGAACTCCTCGCATCAATACTAGTGCTCTCCGAACCATCTTGCAAGTAGTCTTCTCTAACACTGTTTTTACACCTGCATCATCCAACTTGCTTACATAAATCAGATTTATGGCCATTGAAGGAATATGTAGAACACCCGGAAGTGTTCTAATCCTTCCACCTTGCAATTTCAACTTGACTTTTCTGTGACGAATGGTTCTAGCCTTCCTATCATCCCCTAAGAAGACATTACCACCATCATATTTCTCATACTCGCAGAACCACTCTCTATAGGGAGTGAAGTTAAAGGATGCACTTGAGTCAATCAACCATGCCTCATAATCTACATGTGTACTTGAAGAAGAGTCCAAGTATACATCCCCACCTTCATCTGAGGTGGTTTTTGCTTCTGCAGAAGCAGTATCATAAGATCCATTTCCTTTCTCAGGACCTTTAGATTTACAGTCCCTTTTGAAATGCCCTTCCTTTCTGCATTTACAACACACATTTATAGGTTTTCCTAGAGATTTAGATCTCCCACTTGGGGACTTATTTTTGTTTCTATTTTGGGAACGTCCCCGTACAGAGAAGACATCACGATTTCGGCCCTCCATATTTTTTGTTTTCGTCTCGTCCGACAGCAAGGATGTGACTATTTCGTCAAACTAAAGGTAGTTGCATTGCTACCTAATGCAAAAATGAGACTATCCCACGAATCTGGTAGAGCACAAAAAACTGATGTACTTATCTTCATCTAAAATTTTAATATCAACAGATAATAACTGGCTTACCACAGTATTAAATGCGTTTAGATGCTCTGTCACAGAGTTCCCATCTTTTATCCTTAGGTTATACAACTTTAACCGTAGGAACAGTTTATTCACCAAAGACTTATATTGGTACAAAGTCCCTAACTTGTCCCACAAAGCCTTCATAGAAGCTTCCCCTGATACATTCAGCAATACTAAATTTGAGACACACAATCGTATTGTGCTATTTTCCTTTTGATCCAACTTCACCCAGTCTTCGGCTGACATTCTTGTTGGTTTAGTACCCAAATCTACTACCATTCACTAGTCTTTATCCACCAACAGATCCTCCATCTTGAGCTTCCACAACTCAAAACTTTTGACCATTAAATTTCTTGATCTCTATCACAACATTGCTCGTCATCTTCTTTCTCCAAAAGAATCAATCCCGCAGATCTCCACTAAATAGAGTCTACCACAGGCTCAAGAAAAAACCCCTTAGTAGCAAAGGCATCCCCTTGAAGCCAAAATATCTCTGATACCAAATGTAGGTTTTAAACTCATACAAAAATTACCTGCATACGAATTTTAAAACAGAAAATAAATAATGGCGAGAACATAATACATAAAACAGATATACACAGATATTTTCCCTTGGATCCCAAAATCAGGACTACAAGATTGGTTTTTCATTATGTTCATTTCAATGTTACAATACATATATATACATGACGAAGCATCCATAAATCCCAATCCATTAACTCTAGATTAGAACATAACCATAGTTTCCTTGACGGAATCTACAAAATACCATGGACAGAAAACTATCATGCCCAAAACCATGTGCGAAGTCCATGCACAAAACCATAGGTAGGTCTGCCCACCTAATATAGGGTCCAAAAAAAATTTCTAGTGGCAATCGGGCTATCGTCCCCCTGCATTCCCCCCAACAATGCCCTACACAACGTATTTGGGGGGGCTACCGGTGACCCAAGGAAATTTTTCTTGAAGTTTAAAAACATTGGCGAATATCACTAATCCCTAATATGCAAATTATAAAATGTTTATTGATATATTTGTAAAATTATTCAAATTTATAATGGTTTTATATATAGTCTCTATATAATGTTGACGATTTTTAAGGTAAAATAATTTTATATTTTAAAATTTGGGCGAATCATCTTTTATAAAAATTGGAAATTGATGAATCTTTTTTGTAGAAAAAGCATGGAAAATTATCCCACTGGGCAAAGATTGTTGGGCATGGAATCCCCCCACAACATGTTTTGGGGCTCAAAGCCCAAGTTTTGGTCAAATGTATTGTAAGACTCCGCGAATTACGGGTGCGGAGTGCGAAGTATAGGATGAGTCATAGGGTTGTCCGCCCTAAGTATTGTAAAGTAATGTAATGTCATGCTAGCCTACCCATGGTCCGTGGACCATGGGATTGTATAAATAGAGCGAGGCTCTAAGTTGTAAAGAGAGCGAATTGTAGAGATAGATAAATTTGCATGGTTCAAGTATGAAGTAAGAGTCTAAGTGTATTGGGTCGTAGTAGTAGGAAGAGGCTCTGCAGCTGAGTGCACAGAGGCCTAGTAGAGTCTGCAACTGAGTGCGCGGACCCCCGCAACTGAGTGCGCAGGGCGGTGTCGAGTCTGTAATCTAATCGAAGAATAATAAAGAGAAGTTGATTCCAATTTCTGTGTATCTGCTTGTGTATTGCCTTCTTTACATTTATACTATTTTGTTTATCGCGTGCACTAATGTGATTGCTGGATATGTTGTTAATTATCACTAGTCTTACACAAATAAGTTGAGTAATCGGGTAATAACATATTAAATAGTAAGAAACTTGGGTATAATATGGGTTGCGCCCCGAGTAGGGCTACGCGGAAACAACATCACAGGTTGTAAGGGACTAACAGGTGGGCACACTGACATGCGTGCAGGATCAAACTGCGGACCTCCAGAAGCTCATCAGACATCCCTAGGGTGTGGAAACCTAGTTCTAGCATCTTCCCATACTGCTTCGGGTGAGACCTTAGTCCATGCTCCACAGACTGTTGCCAAAAGGGCTAGTAGTATTGGGATTTGCTTGGCTAAATCACCTCTGAACCTGCGTCGGGCCCATACAAGCCAATAAATGGTTTCGTTTCCAGGACAAGGATCTGCATAAGGGATGTCTGATGTCATGCCACTGGAATCCAACAAAGAAATAAATTGTAGAGTGGTCGGATAAGAAGATTCACGAGTTCGCGACACAGGAAAACAGAAATCCACAAGTGACTAAGGAATAGTGGTTGGAGCGCTACTTATATATGGAAATCCACAAAATTTTCTTTGCATCCTTTCCTTCTGAGCTGTTTGAGTGGATCGCAAACCTAGCAGATAGTGAGCGAAGGTGTAGGCTCGACAAACCAATCGCGTGGACTCCAAAATTAGTGCGCAAACTAGAAGCGTCAGGAGATAAGATCACGCGAGCTGTGGACCATTGGCTCGACTGAAGGAGGATTTATCACTCAGTTCACAGTAGATATGTCTGTTAGATACAGTGAGGCAGAGTGACGTTTCCTCAAGGGACCGCGAGGTAAGTATATTAAATCTTTGAACACTTGGATTAAGATGTTATTGTGTGAAAAGCAGGTTATGAGAATAAATTAATGTTTGGGACTATGTGAAGTGGGAAGATCTACAGAAGCGGAAGTAGTGAAGAATTGGAAACCAGTCCCTTAATTCCCCCCTTGTGGGAAAGCGAGGAAGAGCTCACGAAAGTTTATCTAAGAAGTGTGGTCAGTCTGATAAGGCAGCGCATTCTGCGCTTACCACCTCCACCCACACCGCCACCCATCTCACCCTCCTCACCTCCATCTCCACCCACCCCACATCTGCCACCACCACAGTTCAGTGTGGCGAGTGCGATCAAACTACCGGTATTCATAGGAGTAGGGAATGAAGATCCAAACCAATTCTGGTTTGTGGTAAGAGTAGTATGGGAAGCACAAGGCGTCGCGGATGAAAATATCAGGAAGGTTACGCTGGTAAGTGCGTTGCAGGATCACGCATTAACATGGTACATCAAACATTTTAATGACCATCCAAACACAGGAATCACAGAGATCCAAGCTGTGTTGAACAGGAAATTTAGCAGGCCAAAGTAGGAAACACAATCAATCATCAAGTTTAAGGAGATTACGATGCTCTTGGGTGAGACCCCCTGGGATCTGGACCAAAGACTGAAGGGTATGATTCACGAAGCCAACATGACGTTGACGGATGGATAGCACGGCGCATGGTTTGTAGCATCACTGACACCGCACTTAAGGATGACGCTGTCACAGCAAAAGCTTTCCACCCAGGCTGAAGCTTTAGAAATGGAAATGAGATTGCATGAGATCCCTATACAAGACCTTGGTCTGGGAGTCCAAAAAATCCATGTGCAATTGCAAATTTTGTGTCTGGAAATGAAAATTTTGAAACAGGACAGGACACCTCAGCAGGAGGCGCGCGAGGAGGTATGGTGCATAAAATGCAAAGGCGAAGGGCATGACAAGGACCATTGTTCAGTGTTCGCAAACTACTTGGTAGGAGGAGGGACGATGCCATTAAGACCTGAGGCACAGACAAGACCGAGCGTGACGCTTGCATTATGGTGTGCGATCTGTCAGATAGGAGGAAAACACACTACGAACAATCGTCATCTATTGCAGAAGTATACGCAGACATCCTAACAATAGTTTTGTAACTTTCATAGGTCGGTAGGCCACAACGAGCACACCTGCAGAAGCTACGAACTAATGATGGATCATACCCCTGCCTACAGGGTGTAGACCGAAACATGAGCCATCGAGCCGAATGCAGGAATGGAGCGCGCTAGAATTCAGGGGCACGGTCGAGGTCGAGGTGGAATGGGACCAGGAAGTGGTCGCGGATAGTTAATTTGTTATAATTGTGGAGGGCCAAGGCACTATGCCCACAATTGTACAAAACTGTCGAGGACATCATGCTTGTACTATGCTCAGTTTGATGATGAGGCGGAAGACTGCCCTACACTGATAGCGAGATTGCGCAAAAAACGTATACTTTAGTCCCCTCTGACTCAGTATTTGTAGATGATGAGGTTTGAATCACGCAAAGAAGACCCGAATGTAAAAATGATGCTCAAGAGCAGTGTGACCACCGACAATGAAAAAGGGAACCAGATAGAAGAAAGTGCATGGGTTCGCAAGGCTCTTACAAAGGAACCTGAATTTTATTTAGAATGCGCGAAGGAGACATTCATGAAAGCTAAGAAGAGCTTCACAGAGGCCTCCACTTCAGGTAGTAAGGATCAGTTAGAACCAGAAATGGATCCTTCAATGCTCACTACCTTTCTAGATACATGCATGAAACTATTACGTGACAGTAAGGCAGTAAAGGGGCCACAAGAACTTATCACTAGGTGCGCGGGGTCAGGATAACTGCGCGTGGTCCAGAAAGTAGAAAAGCATGCATTGTGCACAAGAAGGGAAATGAGGTTGACTGCACAAATCGGCGAATATGAAATGGATCAGGTAATCCTGGATCTGGGATCGAACGCAAATGTACTACCAAAACAAACATGGGAATGCATGGGTAGACACGCGCTACAGTGGTATCTTATTCAGTTACGAATGGCAAACCAACAAAAGATCTTGCCCATGGGAAGGTTGCAAGGGGTAATGGTATATATTGAAGGTGCGAGCGCACAGGAGGATTTTGAAGTGATAGAGAATGTCGATGACAGTAATCCCTATCCCCCGCTATTAGGAATAGACTAGGCCACCGATATGAACAGAGTCATAAATCTGAAGAAGTGCAAAATGATCTTTGAGAAAAAGTCACTACGCATAGTAGTACTGCTAGATCCAACCGAAGGAGCGCGATACACTTAACCGGTGCATGACGACGATAATGATGACAATCAATTATATTTACAAGATAACTGCGCAAGAAGAGGATTGGGTGAATCCGACCGCAGATGGAATGATTTCATGGGAGCATGAAAGCTCTTGCACCTTAGATTCAGATGAAGAGATAGAACGATGACATAATCGATTGCATGAAGTAACAACACTTAATTGCAACATGATGGTTAGATCACTGCGTTGTGTGACAAGTGAAGCGAGGGATCTGCCAACATATGACGGGTTGACAGCGGTGGATGAATTCCTAAGCAAATTTGAAAGAGAAATACTAGAACAACAGTGGTTCGATGCACTGAAGTGGGCACTGCGCGCGACGCCCGCACGATGGTGGGGTATGCATCAAGGAAATTTTGAGGACTGGTGCAGATGCAGAAAGATGATGCACCTATGCTTTGGAAAACCCCAGCTCATAACGCGAGCTAGTCAGCAGGGGTGAAATGACTTGCATGCCCACCTTTCTTGATGGGTACAGACATATGCTATACAACCCACACAAGTGCACACCACTCCCAGAATAGAGAATCAGAACAAACCACATCAGCTAGAAAGGTGACGCGTGCTACCAATTGTCCACGATGAAGCATTCGATAGGGTGTGCGAAGTACTGAACAAGGTTCACCAGGAAAGATGCACTAATTGGCTCCTGCACGTACCAGTGGTTTGATGGGCCTATGGGACCATGTGCAAAACCTTGACTACAGAAGCGATTTCGAAGGTGCGAAACAGAGTCGAGACCATACTTTCTGAAGAGAATGCAAACAGGAATCTGCATGTAATAGCTCTCCCAATTGTGACAGTACACGAAGACTTGGATGAAGAAATCACACAGCTATGCGAGGTCGAACACATAGATATTCAGGAAGCCATTTAGTGAGGGAACCTTAGACTTCACAAACTCGAAAAAGATAGGGTACGACTGAGGAAGAAAAGCATTTGATGGATGCCGAGATCAAAAGCCTAGAAAACTAGATCAAGCAAGCATGTCTCGTCAATCAACCAAGGATATCAAGACAAGGTACGGATGATCATGCCACTAGATTAGAATATTGTCGCCGAGAATTTATGACTCTGATACCATGGCTATGACTACACCTCACCAAACACAGTAGCCAAGGGAGTGCACTACGTATAGTAGAATGCACAGCGCCGGTTGTCATGAAGGTAGTTGAGGAGTTTCCGCATACTATACTGGAAGGCGAGTTGAAGTCTCGCACAGGTGGTGCGACCACTTGACTAGCCGTAGGAAACAGAGTCTCAGCGCTCCAGGAAATTGAAAGAGAGTGCAGGAATATAAAAGAGTTTGTTTGGGAGCTGCGCAATGAGGGAGGTGTGCGCAGAATCAACATGTCACAAGGGTCGCGACCGCACACAGGGGGCTGCGCTGCCACACGGGTAGGCTGGGAAGTGACCGTTGGTGTCACTATTCATGATGTGATGTCTAACTTAAGGCAAAATGAAGCAGGCGGCGGCCATTTAAGACACGAATTAAGGGCAAGATTTGGGGCAATCTGCCGCCAAGAAAGCATTGATGGCCCAAAATTGGGGGGAACGGTCGAATTTGAATTCAAAAGGTGTTATAAAACTCTAGGGGCTAGCCACGAGACAACACTTGTTCACTTGAGATTTGAGCAGTTGATTAGAGCATAGAGTGTTGAGCGTCGTGCGACGTTTAAGCCTCAAAGTTCACAAACAACCACAGATAGTTAAAACAGGATGGCGGCTACCAGGAGAGGTTTGGGCTCTGCAGTAGGAACCACCGACGAGGCCGTGCAGAACCCCACAGTACATGATGTTCCCAGAGATACTGGGGTCGTATCGAAAATACTGAAATCGCTTTAGACGTCGAGGCCCAAGAAAGATAAGCAGGCAATGGGACCAGTTCGCATGTCCCCGAGGAATCCATGGTTCAGTAAACTCTCAATGGAAGAAAAGGGAAAGGCCGTCACCATTGAGACAAATGACGAGGAGGAGGACGTATAGGTTCTCGTCGATGAGATAGAGGAAGCAGAGGACATGGATGAAGACATCCAGTTGGTGTGCTCTGCAGCAAAATTTCCCAAGTACGTCCTTCTGTGGAAAGGGAAAACTAAGATACCAAAGGATCTGGATGCCACCAAGAGTGCACTCTAGACCCCGCTTGTCACGCCCCTAGACTAGCGGTAGTCTTTCAACCGCTCTTGGCGAGGTGCGGCACCACTGAATACTTTCTTTTCACCAATACTTATGTTTGTGGACTACGCCTAACCACTTACTCCTACTTAGTTTGTGTTTCTCAACCAAGTATTATTAATGTTTCCTTTATACAAATGAACACCCATACACATTCATTAACATCAACAATTATACATGAAGAACACAATTGCACAATATAAAGGGGAGTGGCAACTCCCTGAACAATGAGTCTGCCCGATAATACATTATACAGTCTTTTACAATAGTTACAAATATTTACAGGTATACTTGGAAACTCGAAGTTTCATACTTGGCCAAATTTATAATCTTTGGCAAAACTCGGTTGCCTAGCTCGTCGGAACCTCTGCACAGTCGCCGCACGACTCACCAACCCTTCATCCACCTTTTCACACAATCATGTTGTTTGCCCAACTTGGGCGTGCCTCCAAGTCTCCACACACGGGTGCCTCCACCCGAGACACACCTCTGTCCACAATCTCAACACTTCACCAAGTCACCGTGCACACTTGCACGACGGGCAGGCACTGACCCAAGTCACCCAAGAACTCGTGCCAAGTCGTCGCACAAACCAGGCGCTCACCAACGTTTCACCGTCGGGCGCTCCTTCGCACAACTCGGGTGCCACACACCCGTGCACACCCTCGTCCAACCGGCGGGCGGCCTTGCCCGTGCCTTCCACCCAAAACTAAGACAAGCGACTTATTACCATGCGGCCTTGCCCAAGAACGAGCGCATCAACCTACGCCTTCCTCCTTTGCTGCCACGCACTTCGACCTGCGCCTATCTCACATGAGTGAAGATGCTTATGTTTTGAGCGATGGATGCTTGTTCAAATGAGCTCCACGCAATGCTAATAGATACACGTCGTAGGGCGAGGTTGTGGCTTACCCAGCTGACCTCCCCATGCCCTCACTTCATCGTAAAAGCCTTTAATCTCATGTCGGCCTTTGTTTCTTTGTGGGTCGGCCATGGGTTGAGCGTTCATGCTCCCCACGCCTCTATAAAACCATCGCTCCTCTTCTTATGCCTCCACATTATAATATAACGTCATTGCATAGTAGGTCCGATCTTGTACTTCATCCAAACCGCGCTGGTCATTCACCTCCAACCACAGTCACACTTCAGGCGGATGTGTTCAGGGTTGCAGGTCCTTACATCCTCCTCCACCTGAAGTCATTGTCGTCCTCGACAACATACCATCCTGGTAGCCATCCACCAAGATCAAGATTTCCATATCCGAACAGTCTTATCCATGATATCAACTCCTCCACATATTGCAAACATCCTTGCAACATATGCAGAACCACATCTCCATCATGTGTCGTCCTCATCCTGTAGTCTGCCTGTCAAGTGTAGAACCAATACTGACACATCTCTGCCATGCATTGACCCATCTCGACTAATTCCAACATACCTCTGCACACCGGTACCGCTCATGACTCAAACTAGTTGGGTAGCTAATCCAACCATACGCCCAAATCACAAGAATGAACATCCTTATGCCACCATTAGTCTTTCCTCGACTTCTGCTACATCTCGGACTCATCAAGAATCTGTCCAATTCCCATGCTCAGGTCCATGGAATCTCCATCCCATCTGCAACATGTTCAACCCTTGGCCTTGTTGTACAAGAGTGCACAACCTCTCCACTGGCTCATACATCTCCATGTCACAACAACATCTGCACAACATCCTTTGCTTTGGCATTCCCCATAGTATGTCCATAAATGACACCTCTACACATGCTCTTGCATAATGTCCCTGCATAACTGTCATGCTCCATGTCTCCAACCTGATGTCCATGACTCTAGTTATCCATGATGTCCAACCCATGTAGACTGCATCCCAACATCTGGCCATCTTCATCTAAGTCTTCAATCTGTCATAAAGAAGCCTCCTCGCAAGGCCCCTTGCAAAGTTGGTGTAGCCCCTCCCAAACAAGGTCCCTACACCAACCCATCTACAAGGTTGCGTCCTCAAGTATCTGTGCATAGCCTCAACCTCCTCACATGTACACCCAAGTTCCCTAAGCTTGGCTTTTGTCAACTGAAAGTCATGTATGCCCATAACATACCTGCAAAAATCCACTATACCAGCAGGATCTCTATCTTCATAATCCTCATCAACCACTACCTCTGAACTAGTACTCGGACTCTCTTCTTTTGCAACTCCATTGTGAAGATTATGAGTAGAAGATGTCTCTGTCAAGTGCTTCAAGGTTAGTGAGATTTCCCTCTCACTTAATTCATTCTTCCTTGCTCTTGCAACGAAGTCAATCAACTTCCCTTCCTTCGTTTTTTGAGTCATACTCCCAATTCCTCTTTGCTCCACATCCTCATGCTTCACATTCAGATCTTTGGGATACAAAGTCATAGAATTCATCCCTGGTCTATACCCCAAGCAACTCCTTCTATTCATCGGAACCAACATGGTTCTTCCTTCAGCTATGATCAAGAGAATGTCCTGATCCACCATTGGTATGGCTTGTGCAAGCCTCATAAAATCTTGCCTCAGCACCATAGAATGATCATCCATGTCCACGATCCTCAAGTCCAACTTTCCAAACCATGATCCCACTCTCACCTGAGTGTTTTCCATTACACCAATAATAGCTTTCATAGTAGAGTTGACTGCTTTAAAATCACTCCATTCCCTCTCCATCTTTGCTTTCTTCCCAAAATACTTTGCTTCTTTCCTGCTTAAGAAGCTATGAGTAGCTCCCGTATCCACCAAAGCTGCAAATTTCTTTCCCTTCACGGTCACCTACACAAAACTCAGCTTCAAGGAATCACCTTCTTCTATCGGCTTTATCTTGTGTCTCACATCAGCAAACTTCTTTAAGAATTCGACCTCAGAAGTGTCAATTGGCTTGTGCTCCAACTTGACATTCCTCCTAAGGTACTTCACTTCCTTGCTTGGCTCTTCTAAGCAACTTGATCCTGGCCTAGCTTGACTCCCTTCAAGCTTGTCTTCCATCGTTTTCTACTCAAGTGCACCAACCAAGTGCCCATTGACTAATTCCATAGAACTAAGCTTCCGAACATCCTCTGGATTGTCTCGGTAGTGAGTTCCCAGCCTATCTATGTAATCAAGCTCTTCCTGCTCAATTACAACAATATTCTTACCAAGAAGCTTCTTCTTTATCTCTTCCTCAATTTGCTTGATTTCGGCTTCCACCATGGCACTTTTCTTCCTTAACTGGGCTCTTTCATCCAAGACCACTTCGTCGGATTTCCTCATCAAGTTCCTTGAGTTCAACATCTATCATACTTCACCATTGGCTTTTGAGTTCTTCAAGTTCCCTCTTAGTTCCAAACAACTTTCTCAAATCTTCATGTTCTCGGCCTTCATTAAAACCCAGTTAGAACTCCATCGACCCATTTGTTCCAACACTTTGTACCAGAAGACTTCACCTGCATCATGGCTAGATTCACCTCTCGTAGGTTCATCCACCATTTTTTCCTTTCAGCCTTCTCCACGGTGCCTGCAACCATGAACTAGCTCTTGTTCCATTTGTATGTGAAATCAGCTTCCTTCACCTGCGTCACAAGCAACCCTGCTCTAACACGAGCTCCAACCGAGCTCTGATACCAACTGTCACGCCCCCAGGCCAGCGGTAGTCTTTCAACCACTCTTGGCGAGGTGCGGCACTATCAAACACTTTCTTTTCACTAATACTTATGTTCGTGGACTACGCCTAACCACTTACTCCTACTTAGTTTGTGTTTCTCAACCAAGTATTATTAATGTTTCCTTTATACCAATGAACACCCATACACATTCATTAACATCATCAATTATACATGAAGAACACAATTGCACAATATAAAGGGGAGGGGCAACTCCCTAAACAATGAGTATGCCCGATAATACATTATACAGTCTTTTACAATAGTTACAAAGCTTTATAAGTATACTTGGAAACTCCAAGTTCCATACTTAGACAAATTTAAAATATTTGGCAAAACTTGGTTGCCTAGATCGTTGGCACCTCTGCACGGTCACCGCATGACTCACCAACCCTTTGTTCACCTTGTCGCACGATCGTGTTGTTTTCCCAACTTGGGCGCACCTCCAAGTCGCCACACATGGATGCCTCCACCCGAGACACACCTCTGTCCACAATCTCAACACTTCACCAAGTCACCATGCACACTTGCACGACGGGTGGTCGCTCACCCGAGTCACCCAAGAACTTGTGCCAAGTCGTTGCACAAACCGGGCGCTCACCAACATTTCACCGTCGGACACTCCTTCGCACAACTTGGGCACCACACACCCGTGCACACCCTTTTCCAACCGGTGGGCGGCCCTGCCCGCGCCCTCCACCCAAAACCAAGACAATCGACTTACTGTCGTGCAACCTTGCCCAAGAACGGGCAGATCAACCTATGTCTTCCTCCTTTGCTGCCACGCACTTCGACCTGCGCCTATCTCACATGAGCGAAGATGCTTATGTTTTGAGCGATGGATGCTTGTTCAAATGAGCTCCACACAATGATAATATATACGCGTCGTAGGGTGAGCTCATGGCTTACCTAGCCAACCTCCCCACACCCTCACTTCATCGCAAAAGACTTTAATCTCATGTCGGCCTTTGTTTCTTTGTGGGTCGGCCATGGGTTGAGCGTTCATGCTCCCCACACCTCTATAAAACCGTTGCTCCTCCTCTTATGCCTCCACATTATAATATAATTCCATTGCATAGTAGGTCCGAGCTCGTACTTCATCCAAACCGCGCTGGTCGTTCACCTCCAACCACAGTCGCACTTCAGGCGGACGCGTTCAGGACTGTAGGTCCTTACACCACTCCTCTTTGATGGAATTTTGTTTGAGGACTCGCACGTGGGCCCACAATGA
Source organism: Pinus taeda (assembly GCA_000404065.3). Lineage (NCBI taxonomy): Eukaryota > Viridiplantae > Streptophyta > Pinopsida > Pinales > Pinaceae > Pinus > Pinus taeda. Next base: position 111,700 of record APFE031230020.1, read on the forward strand.
AGTTTGAATATTGGGACCTCATGGACAGCAAGAAGTTCCCACACTTAGAGACGTAGAGCCTCATGAACCAAAGCACGGAGGAGCTAGTCACAACATTAGAACCATGAAAATGGTTGTGCGGTGTGGAGAAGGCTGAATTTCTTCATCTGCTATGGATTCCACACTTTCACCATGCACCTATCACTATTTTCGTCATCAGGCAATTGCTTTTCCTAGTGCATGATGGGTACTTATGGTTGGAGGAACCTATTCCCATCATGGTAGTTCTCATCCATAGAATTTCTTGGCTCCTGTGTAAGGGAAAGGACCCCGCAGCGATAGCAGAAAAAAGTGGAGATTTGGCACTCGCGGGGGCCATGAAGAAAAATACAAGCTTGGGAAGAAAAAGAGGGGTTACGTAATCAACAACATCAAAGATAAAGGTGTGTGTGTAGCCACCCAACTCCTGGCTGGGAAGGTAATGAGAAAATGTCATGGTAATGAGGTACCAGTGCTGGTAGTTGTGTTGGCAGAACAATGCACAGAGGGGGTTCAATTCAACTAGGCCGAGTTCCTCTACGAGGAATTCTTGACCAATTGCAAAGGAACCCCAAGAGCAAGGCAAGACCTTCCACTAACCGTGGTTTCTCTTGTCCATTTTGCTGGTAATAGGAGAACTGCCAGAGGATAGTCAGTTCCGTAGCATTGAATAGGACTTACCAGAGGCTGCAAAGTACGCATCGTTATGGGCTACCAAGGACACGAAGTGGATTTGTGAGACAAAGATCTTCTGGTGCTCATGGAGGTGAGCATCCAGATGTGGATCAATAGATAGCCGCGTTTGTCCCCCATAGTGCACAACAGTCTACGGAGCTTTGCAGACTTCAAGGCAGACATGCATAATATTTACATCAAGGCACGTAAGGATCCGGCATAGTAATGGACCAAGCTCCCCTTCATCACCATTGGTGATGCAATATTTTCAGTGTTAGAATCATGGCCTCTCAAGTGGTATGCCCCGGATCTGGCGATGCTAGATAGGATAATAGCATAGAAACAAAAGGATGAGGCCAAGTTGCGCATCACGAAGTTAGTCGAGAAAAGGTGCAATGAAAAATCGGCTGTGGAGGTAAGGGTTGTCCACGAGGCAGTAAAGGGAGTTGCTAAGTTGGAAAAGGTTTCCGAAGTAGCAGCAACATCGTAGACAATAGCGGCCACCACAACGCAAGATGATGAGAGCCAAGACTTGTCTACAGGATAGGGAGCAGAGGACACAGACCTCGTAGAAGAAGGCACACACCCGGGCACAACTTCCACCCAACTGAAAAGGTCACGCATCACAGAGAGATCGAGTCCATGGGAAAAGGTCAAGGCCTCCAAATTGGCCATCAACCTGATCACGTTAATAGAAGGCAACCTCGACGACATCGGCGACATGGTTCGCGAGGTCACCAAGGAAGCATTCTAGGAAGCCATGTCAGAGTAGCAAATTGTGTTGGGGGCACTAAGGGCGCAACTACAGGAACTACAGGTGTGGTCCCCATAGCAAGGAACCGTAGCCACCTACGGCGTAGCAGGCACATCAGCAGTGGAGCAGCTGCTATGCGCAAAGATGGCCAACACCATAGTGCTACCGGAAGGAACGCTGACAATAGAGAATGAGGAAGACAAATTCGCGGTGAGAAGGATCAAGGGACTTGGCCTTAATTTGGCTGCCCTTTTGTGAGACACATTGTACCAACTAAAGGATGGCATAATAGTAGAGCTCCGTGCTAGGGAGGGTCACACAATTCAGTTGATGAGTGAGCAAAATATCAACATCGAATAGCTCAGCCTGCAGCATGATGAAATGGTGTCACAAAACTAGCAGATTGTGCAGACAATTGATGAAGCATGTCGGCAAGTCCTAGAGTTGTCCATCACTGCAGACCTACCAATAGTGATGCAGATCCACTGTCTGGAAAGTGGAGTCCAAAACGTGCACAAGGAAACAATGCGTGTGCAGCTGGAGCTAAATCTCTAGATTGCCGAGCTGCAACTGAAGGCGCAACCTTTCATTCCTCCGAAAGTTAGAGAGCAGCGTGTTAGCACTATTCAAAAAGGATTGGAATAAATTGGACAGGCAATGCAGGATTGTACCGGTATGTTGGACTAAGCCTTTGGCATCCTCACATCCTTGTAGGAGGACCCAACATATAGCGTTGGAAATAGAGTCGCGCGAGCTTCAAGAGCAGTATGATAATATAAGGGGAACTGCGTAGACAGTCGTCCTCACTCAACGACTGGCAAAGATGCAACAAGCAAGGGCAGTGAAAGAGCAGGTGGATGCCGCAAGATAGAAATAGGCACTTCTCAAAGCATGCGTCCAGCCATGGATTGAGGAGGCCTTCACCATTACGGGAGATATCGAGGGCAAGCTCACACAGATGTAGGGACTCTACGTGCTAAGGCATGTAGTTGATCCTCACAAAGAAGCATCGGAAGAGCGCATGCAACAAGTTCAACAAACCACATAACAGTGCGTCGCGGACCTTTGAGTATTACGGGACCAATTGGAGGGGCTCCGTGCCAAGATCGCCGCACCAACAGAGTGACTCAGGACGAGTCACGATGATTGTGTTGGGGGCCTGTTGGGCATGGAATCCCCCCACAACATGTTTTGGGGCTCAAAGCCTAAGTTTTGGTCAAATGTATTGTAAGACTCCACGAATTACGGGCGCGGAGCGCAAAGTATAGGATGAGTCATAGGGTTGTCCGCCCTGAGTATTGTAAAGTAATGTAATGTCATGTCGGCCTACCCATGGTCCGCGGACCATGGGATTGTATAAATAGAGCAAGCCTCTAAGTTTTAAGGAGAGAAAATTGGAGAGATAGATGAATACGCATGGTTCAAGCATAGAGTAAGAGTCTAAGTGTATTTGATCGTAGTAATAGGAAGAGGCTCTACAGATGAGTGCGCAGAGGCCTAGTAGAGTCCACAGCTGAGTGCACGGACCCTTGCAGCTGAGTGCGCAGGACGGTGTCGAGTCCATAATTTGATCGAAGAATAATAAAGAGAAGTTGATTCAAATTTCTGTGTATCTACTTGTGTATTGCCTTCTTTACATTGATATTGTTTTTTTTATCACGTGCATTGATATGATTGTTGTGTATCATATTAATTATCACTAATATTACACAAATAAGTTGAGTAATCAGGTAATAACAAATTAAATAGCAAGGAATTTGGGTATAACAAGGGTCTCACCCCGAGTAGGGTTGCACGGAAGTAACATCATAGGTTGCGAGGGACTAACAAGTGTGCGTAGCGACATGCATGCAGGGTCAAACCGCAGACCTCTAAAAGCTCATCAGACATCCCTAGGGTGTGAAAACCTGGTTCTAGCACCCTCCCATACTAATTCGGGTGAGACCTCAGTCCGTACTCTGTGGACTATTGCTGAAAGGGCCAGTAGTACCGGAATTTGCTTGGCTAAATCACCTCTGAACCTAGGTCAAGCCCATACAAGCCAACAAAGATTAGCCCCTAAAATTTTCCATGGCTACCACCCCCCCGCACATGGGGTAGTCGTGGAAAGAATATAACACAACCCAACAAAGCTAGTATTCTTTGTTGCAAAGAGGATCACAATCCTATTTGGCTCACTGAAGATGTTTTGGAGAGGAGTTGCTTACACTGTGTGGTGCTTTCAACTTAGTTATTTGCAGTGGTCTAGAGAGATGGAAAGGGTTTGAGAAATTCACTTGCAACACATATAACGGGGTAAGTGTCGTTGACTATGTGATTTGTTCACAAATCTTGATAAAAAAGATAGGCGAAGTTAAGATTGGAGAGCATATTTGGGACTTAAAATGAAACCATAACCCAATTTATATAAATTTATCATGGTTAGAGAAAATACAACATAGGAAGAAAACCAAATGGTCTTGGCAATCACTATTAAGGGGAAAAATTCTTCTAACATAAGAAAATTTTACTATCTTCAAGACAATGCTAGAGATATTAGAAGGAGAAAACTGGTTTCCAAAGCTTCAACAATAATGCTAGAGATATTAGAAGGAGAAAATTGGTTTCCAAAGCTTCAACAATAATGAGTTAATGAATATAATTCAAAGTGCACTTGAGAAGTGCAAAAGAGTAAAAAATAGGAAATCAGAATCAAATTGTTTTCCTGTAAATGCTTGGTTCGATGAGTAATGAAAAATGACAAGGAAAACCTTGAAAAAGACATGCGAGGAGAAGATGAATATAAAGTTATATAAGTAGATACTAAAAAGGAAAAAAGATGATTTCATGCAAACAAGGCTATAATAGTTAATATATCTAGGAAAGAATAACCCAAAGCATTTCTAGCAGGAACTTCAACCAAGGAAGAAGCAAATTGAAAATATTATTACATCTAATAAATTGTTTTAATATGCAAGACAACTCTATGAGAAAGAATCAGAGGCTAAGCCTCTCCCCAGGATCAACACAACTATGAAGCTCTTCAAGTTACAGGAGGTGGACATTGGAATTAAGAAGCTAAAAACAAGAAAGGAAAAGGACTTGGTTGAACTTCAAGCAGAGTATCTAAAATGGGGAATGAACACTCCTGCACCGCACATCATGGAAATATTCAACAACATCATTCAACAAGGATTCCCAAGAGACTGGACAACTCTAACAATACCTCTTTTTAAAAGTGGAGACATTAATAATCCTTCCAATTATAGAACCATTATGATCAATCATTTGTTTGCAAATCTTTTCAGTAACATGGTAGAAAATAGAATCATTAAGTGGGAAGAAGTAAAAGAAAATAGGGCAAAAGGACAAGCAAGTTTTACACCAAAGCATTCTACAATGGACCATGATATCACATTGAGACACATTATTGAAAAGGTTTGGGGGGACAAAGAAAAAGTATTATGCCACTTTGTTGACTTCAAGAAGGCATTTGACACAATCCCTAGAGATAAGTTGTGATGTAGAGTGGAAGAACTTGAAATTCCTTTGCATTATAGAGTTGTTGTCCATAGACTTTATGAAGAGGTGAAAGTCAAAATTAGAACCTCAGCGGGTATTTCAAAAAGGTTTAGAAGTCACATTGGAGTCAAGCATTGTTGCTCTCTATCCCCTACTCTTTTTGGTTTATATATTGATAAACTCGAAGAGTGGCTAAATCTGCAAGGTGGAGATGGTGTACGATTGGGGAAGTTTGTGATAAAGCTTCTTTTATATGTTGATGGTCTGGTATTGATTTCTAAATTTGTAGAAATTCTCACTGTAGATCACCTGATAATACAATATACTAAAGCAAATACTTGATCTACTTCTATAAACAAACTTGCAGAAGCTTAATCGATTTTGAGCAAGATCAAATAGAACACATATAATAGATGAAGAAGAAATCAATCACACATGATCACAGAAGAATAATCTGGGAAAGCCTCAGCTAAAAACCCCGCTATTTGTATTATCATACAAGTGGAAATATCTCAGGATTACACAAAGATTTAGCTCACGAGCTATCCAGCTCTTAGTACAATCCCTCACTGCTGCTCATAGACAGAATAGACAACACATATGCCTTTCCTCTGCCCTCCAAGCCTCCTATTTCCTTGTGCAGTTTCTCCTAGGTCCTCAAGCTGACACCTGTGTGTAATTACCTCACACACTGCTCACTAACCTCTGAAATAACTACGCAATCCTCAAGGAAAGAATTCCTTTTGCATGCAAGAGATACCCTCATGCGAATATTCGTGCAACTGATAGTACACTATCTCATGCTTTGATCTCAACTGGGTCTTTGTTTGAACTGACATGCATGAGTTATTTATGAGAGAATATTCAGTTATCTAAAGTACACTAGTTGCATGCATGCATGCATTGACTAACTGAACTCACAATCAGTTCCACAAACTGTTAGAATTAATCTAACTGGAATTAACTCAGTTAATTGAGCTAACTAATTACAACTCAAAGTAAAACTCATCCTAATCTTCTTAATTAAGGGATAACTTCTTCAATCAAAGGTATAACTGTTGCATGTCTTCACATAGACTTCATGTTTGATTTAATCCAACTAATTAACTCAAGATGAATTAATTAATTATTTTACAAACAACTGGTGAGCTCAAATTCGAATTTTAATTCTCAATTTTAATTTAGGGACTAATTAAAATTGGAATGTATCTCGAAATGCTATCTATAGGAATGCTATTTTTAGCATTTCTTGTTGCTATTTTCAACAAGATCGGCCCACAGATTGCAGATGCACCTCTATGCACTTGAGAATTTTTGTAGAGAAGTGGGGATGCAAGTCAATACTAGCAAGACCAAAATAATTATTTTATATAATAAAAGGAAGTTAAGAAAACATATGTTCTTCTTTGAAGGCAACATTCTTGAGGAAGAAAATGAGTACAAGTACCCCAGGATTGATTTCAACAACAAACTTAATTGGGAGGACTGCAGAAAGAAGATAATTTTAGGAGGGTGGAAAGCATTATAGTCTCTTCAAAACAGATGTAGAGAGGGGTTATGGGATTGAAAAGAAATTAATGTGCTTTTTGGACGCCTAGTTTGTCTAGTGATGTTATATGGGTGTGAATTGTGGGCTAGAAGAACCCTATCTCAAAATGGAAACAAATTGAGAAAATCCAAAAATGCTTGATCATGAGCAAGTTCAAAATAAAAAGTTTGGTACCTTATGAGATAATTTTGAGTGAAACATAAGCAAATCCCATCGAAGCAATTGGTATGGTGCGGCTCATAAGATATCTAAAAAGAATTACGTAAATAGGAGAAGGGAGATGACCTAATTTTATCTTCAATGAAGGCATCAGTGAAAGAAATAAAACATGGATGAGACAAAACTACGCATGGATGCAAAAATGGAATATCTACCTCAATGCCTGTCCCACAAATAAAAAGGAGCTAAATAATTTTGTTATGGAGAAGTTTCGTAAATGGGTATGGGGAAAAGAGTTGGGTAGAAAGAAGAAGTACTACATTGAGGAATTCAACCCTACATGTGATATCCAACAAAAAAAGTACATTGGAGCTAACATTCCATGGAGGGAAAAGGTTCTTATGGATCAATTAAGAACCAACTCGCATCAACTTATGTCTGAAATATGATAGTGGAGAAGGCCTAAATAATCTTGGGAAGAAGGGTGTGTACATATTGCACGTTTGGGGTAGTGGAATTGGAAAAGCATTTCATTTTGGAATGCGATGTGTTCAAAGACATCAGAGAAAGTTATGAGAATATGATAGCATCGGTTTCTTGGCATTGTATTTTCAGTGACGGGATTGTTGGAAGGTTGGCCAAATTCATCACAATTTGAATACGAAAATGATTGAGTTGCAAAAGGCGAAAAAAAAGGGAGTTGGTGGTTCCATAAACTATTTTTAGCCTCATAGATGTTAAAATATCATTTCATTTCATTTCAATTTGAGATCAAAACGCTAGAAAATAGTTAACCTAGAAAATGTCCAAAAACTGGAAGACTACACTTTAATTTATTTCAGTTTTTACCAATAATACTTGCATTTATAGTGGGAACACTTTAATCTAAAGAAAGAGATTAATTGAAATATTATATATATCTAATCTATATATATATCTAATAAATATACTATATATATATATATATTTATTATAATATATATATATACTATATATATATATATATTATATATATATATATATATAATAAGAATAAATTATAATCTCTTTGAATAATCGATTAATAGAAGAGAAAAAATTCTCTCTAAATGTATACATAACATTTTGATGTTGTTAAATAATTTTTAAATGTTATAGATCAATTTTATATTAAAGAATACAAACTCGCTACCATGAAAAATGAAATATAAGATTTTTTTAAATTTAAATTACTTGTTTTATAAATATAATTGAATATAAAATAATGTTATTTAATATGGACATTAAACTATTTTATTTATCACTAACAATAGTTTTTTTTTGTTATGAATATATTTTTATTTCAACCATTACATGTTAATCAAATATAGAATGAATTACATATCATGTAATATCAATTATATTATATTTGTATGGCATCTTTCAAGTTTATATTAAGTAGTGAAGGTATTACATAACTCTTTAATATTAAAAAGCCTTTTTTTGTCTTCATTTTCAATTATAGTTGACATTTACTTTCAATAATAGTTGACATTGATTTTTTTTAGTACTACTATTACTCTTAAATTTGTTTTTTAAGTATTTTTTATTATAACATCAAATGACAACATCTTCTTCACACTAAATTGTAAAATGTCTATCAAAACAATAAAATAAAATATATTTATTTTAACTATTACATGCTAATCAAATATAAAATGAATTACATATCATGTAATATCAATTATATTATATTTGTATGACATTTTCAAGTCTATATTAAGTAGTGAACGTATTACATATCTCTTTAATATTAAAAAGCTTTTTTTGTCTTTATTTTCAATTATAGTTGACATTTACTATCAATAATAGTTGACATTGATTTTTTTTAGTACTACTATTATTTTAAATTTGTTTTTTAAGTATTTTTTATTATAACATTAAATGACAACATCTTCTTCACGCTAAATTGTAAAATGTCTATCAGAACAATAAAATAAAATATATTTATTTTAACTATTACATGCTAATCAAATATAGAATGAATTACATATCATGTAATATCAATTATGTTATATCTTTATGGCATCTTTCAAGTCTATATTAAGTAGTGAAGGTATTACTATCTCTTTGATATTAAAAAACCTTTTTTTTGTCTTCATTTTCAATTATAGTTGACATTTACTTTCAATAATAGTTGACATTGATTTTTTTTAGTACTACTATTATTTTAAATTTGTTTTTTAAGTATCTTTTATTATAGCATTAAATGACAACTTCTTCTTCACGCTAAATTTTAAAATGTCTATCAAAACAATAAAATAAAATATATTTATTTTAACTATTACATGTTAATCAAATATAGAATGAATTATATATCATGTAATATCAATTATATTATATTTGTATGGCATCTTTCAAGTCCGTGAAGGTATTACATATCTCTTTAATACTTTTTTTTGTCTTCATTTTCAATTATAGTTGACTTTTACTTTCAATAATAGTTGACATTGTTATTTTAGTACTACCATTATTCTAAATTTGTTTTTTAAGTATTTTCTATTATAACATTAAATGACAACATCTTCTTCAGGCTAAATTGTAAAATGTCTATCAAAACAATAAAATAAAATATATTTATTTTAACTATTACATGCTAATCAAATATAGAATGAATTACATATCAATTATATCATATTTGTATGGCTTCTTTCAAGTCTATATTAAGTAGTGAAGGTATCACATATCTCTTTAATATTAAAAATCCTTTTTTTGTCTTCATTTTCAATTATAGTTGACATTTACTTTCAATAATAGTTTGGCATTGATTTTTTTTA
>APFE031230020.1:150923-175869 GCA_000404065.3 Pinus taeda
TCTAAAAATTTAGAAAATAAATTAATTATGTCAGAGGTTTATTTTGAAATAAGGTTTTTGAAATCTTAATTTAATTATCAATAATTATTAGATATATCAAAGGTATTTAACTCTCACAAAAGATTCTTAAGGTTGAGATTTATTTCGAAAGTAGCTTTGTCCTTTCTACTTTTTAATTAATTTAATAAACTAAAACAATGCCATATAAAATGAGCTATGGTTTTTTGGGCATGTAGTATTGATAACCCATAGTAGTAGTCCATCTTATTGTAAAGCCTATGTATAGATTAAGAATATCTATAGTAAAATGAAAGTGAATATTAGCCTCTACAATTTTCCTTACTAAATATGTTATCCATTAAAAAGCTAGGATGAAGAAAGAAAATATAGCACGTTTTACCTTTCCTTTTACCCATATTTTGTTATGTGACTTTGAATCAAATTGTACATTTACAAACCATTTATACTGCTTCATCCTTCACTTTGAAATTTAAAGGATTGGGAATCATGCATAACCAGTTTTAATATTATGTTTTCCTCTGAGGCGACTCATAAGTTTTTGCTAATGATCGTAGGATGTAGCCATTGCAAATATTTTTTATTTACTTAATAATGCGCTGATATGTAGATTTACCTTCTCTATTTTTGTCTTCAATCATGCTACAGATGTTTATTTCGTTCATGTCCATGATCAAAAGAGTGTAAAGTAAGTAATAGAATCCAAAGTCGTGACAATACATTACATGCAGGTCAACGATTCCTAAATGCATCCTTCAAACCTTACACTAATCCAGACCTATATGCCATGGAAAGGGAGTTATACCTCGGATCCTTGTGTGAAGTTGGTAATGCAACAAAACCATGGCACTTTTGGATGGTCATGTTAAAGAATGGGAACTTTGATACAGAGTCAGGTTTATGTCATGCAAATAGGAAACGGATAGGTCCTTTTATGGAGCCCGGAAGATTCCCCTGCTTCGGTAAAGGATGCATGAACCAGCCTCTTGTGTACCATAATACGTCGACTATTCAATCAGGACACTACCCAACACGAAGCTTCTATGGTTCATATGATTTGGATGCTGATTTAGAATCAGGAATACAAAATATCACTTATTTTTCGGTGGTGTGGGAGAAGAAACCTGAAACAGGTAGTTGGGTATATTACCATACATTAAAAACTTCAAACAAGTATCCATGGTTGATGTTGTACCTGCGTGCTGATGCTAATCGAAGCTAATTTTTTTTTGTTGTTTTTATAGTTTATTTAAACTACTTTGGAATGGCCCCACGAGGCACTGGTATTATCGTTTAGTGGCCATTTAGCCTTCATATCTCAATTATGATTTAAATAATGAACATAATATCATCACCGAAGGGAAACAAAATGGTGAGGAAAATATAATTAATTTTATATTCACATCCTATTGAACTGTACGTACAGATATTATTTCCAATTGGATTCTTGCTTTAGTAACAGTTGTTTCTACCGGCTTCCCAATTCTGATGTCCTATAATCTGTGCTCAGTCACACATTTCATGACATTATAGTTCAGAAGACCGTTAACTTTCAACCTCGATATTAAATCAAATCTGATTTCGTGAAAATATTGTTCACAAGTCGGTGAAGAACTATTTTAATGAACTTAACATGTGCTTTTGTTGGAAGAATCACTCCACTTCTATAGAATCAGTAATTTCCACCCTGGGGATCTTAGCTACTGGTTTGTAATGTTTACCAACACCTGCGGGTTTTGGTGTAATGGCAAACCTCCACATGGTATCAGAGCTTGGACCCAGGTTCCATTCCCCCGAGCTGCGTTTAAAGGGGTGTTGGAAGAATCACCCCACCTCTATAGAATCCGTAATTTATCCTAGTTACTGACTTGTAATGTTTACCAACACCTGCCGGTTTTGGTGTAAGGACAAACCTCTACAACTTTGCTATCCGTCATGAAAATATAGATCAGAAGTCCGTAAAGAACCGTAAATATATTGTTCACAAGTCAGTGAAGAACCTTTTTAAGAACTCATCCACCTAGATATTAAAATGTATAACATGTGCTCAGCTGTCAGTCACACATTTCATGAAAATATAGTTCAGAAGTCCGTGAAGAACTTTACTATGAACTTGTGAAACTTGGTATTAAATTCATCTTTTGAAAAAAATCATCTTTTATCTGAGAACTTTCCTCCTGTTCTATCGTCTACGATGAAGCAAAGTTCTTTTCCAAAACAATTTTTAGCCGAAGGCGTTTTTATTTTTATATTGACTCTATGTTGATTTTATTCTCTTAATATATAGATAGTTGTTAATGATTTTGAAGTGAAGATGCTTCACCCGAGTCTTAAAAGACGCATGAGATTTCGTTCGGGCTTCTTATCCGTGAGTCGAAATTTATTTATTTAATTTTAATCGTTACGTGGAGCGTGCTGGTGTCATTTTAGTTGATTTTTCATCGGTGTTTGCATTCGTAGTGACCACGGTGGTTCCTGCGCCGGAGCCAACCAAAGTTATAAATGACCTTATCGCATTTATGGATATTAATGCCTTACTGATATGTGGAGTCCAACGAGTAATAAAATATATAAAATATTGTGGAAACACAATTTTGACTATATTCACGGAAAAGCAATTAGTTCTTCCTTTTATATTATCTAACAAAATGAAGAGATACAACTCACAACAAATCCATTGTAATTTCATCGCCCCTCTACACAATTTTCTCTCTCGCTTAGAAGAATAAACTAAAGTTGCAATAGAATTCCCTCATATGAAACAAAGGTTGTCATCTAGAGAAAAAACCCTAAATTAACATAACTTCTACCGTGATATCATCCACCTAATGAACAACCGAGATTGACTATGAAATTACAACATTTTACAAGACAAATTTTCATCTATTTTTAGCTTCAAGGGCGCTGCCCCAGAACCCCTTCTAGGGGGGCTCATAAAAGTCATCGTCACCCCCCCTTAGACTCCCCTGACGGTGTTTAAATGGGCGGTGTTACAGCCCCGTTAGAAATAGGGATCCAACGCGGTTGAAACTAAAAACCTTTAAACAATCAGGAAGATAATCAGGTTTCACGCCCAACCATCTCCCACTTGGAGGCTTATTATATAAACTTCATCGTTCCTTCACTCGCTAGACAATGACTCCACTTGGACCTGGTTGTTTCTCATTTTCATCATCATATTTGAAGACCAATTGAAACTGAGTAGAATCTCAGTTTCTGCCTAGTTACAAATTTTGTTAACATATTTGCAAGATTCTGGCTAGTGTGTTTTTTTTTCAGCGTCAAATGTCCATATTCCAACACTGACTGTATGAAATGGTACTTGAGTTATGTATGTTTAGTTTTAGAATGAAATGTTGAGTTCTTTGCAAGATGAATGACAATCTCATTGTCACTGTACAACCTACCCATCTCCTGCTTCTTTCCATATTCATCCATAAACCTTTGTAACCAAACCATTTCTTTACTAGCGTCTGTAGCAGAAACATACTCTGTTTCCGTTGTTGAAAGTGCAATAATATTTTGCAATTTTGAAAGCCAACTGACAGTTGTTCCACATATAGCAAAAACATACTCTGCTTCCATTGTTGAAAGTGTAATAATGTTTTGCAATTTTGAAACACATTTGACAGTTGTTCCACGTATAGTAAAAACATACCATGTGGTGTTCCTCCTGTTATCTCTATTACCTGCCATATTTGCATCAACATATCCCTGTAGGGCAATGTTTGAACCACCAAAGCATAATGCTTGATTTGTGGTACCTCTCAAATACCTGAGAATCCACTTCACTTCCATCTCATGCTCTTTCCCTATATTGTTCATATACCTACTTACAATTCTCACTACATGTACAATATCAGGTCTTGTGCAGACCATTGCATACATTAAGCTTCCAACCGCTGATACATATGTAAATTTAGACATATAATCCATCTCTTTTTGAGTAGTCTTGGGACATATCTCCTTACTTAGTTTAAAATGGCTAGCCAAAGGTGTACTTACTGGTTTTGCATTCTGCATATTAAATCTTTCCAACACCTTTTCTGTGTACTCACTCTGAGTCAACGTTATTTTGTGTTTTTTCTTATCTCTAGTTATTCTCATAACAATGATTTGTTTCACAGAACCCAAATCCTTCATTAAAAGTGAATTTGTCAATTTTCTTTTGAACACATTTATTTTCTGCATGTTAGACCATGAAACAAGCATGTTATCTATATAAAATAACAATATGATATAGTTGCCATCATTTTCCTTTTTAAGATAAACTAATAGTTAAAGTGACATATAGTATAACCTTGTTTAGACATAAACTTGTTGAATTTTATATACCACTACCTTGGAGTTTGCTTTAAGCCATACAAGATCTTCTTCAATTTGCACACTAACTTTTCTTTTCCTTTGACCTCTTACCCTTCTGGTTGTTGCATATATACTTCTTTCTCAAAATCCCTATGGAGAAAGGTTGCCTTTACATCTAACTACTCAAGATGCAAGTCTTTTGTTGCCACTAGACTTAAATTAGTTATGATTGAAGTCATTTTAACAACAAGAGAAAACAATTCATCAGAGTCTATATCTTTCTTTTGCGCAAACCCCTTCACCACAAGTCTAGCCTTATACCTTTGTTTATTTTCATCTTCTTCTTTCAACCTATAAACCCATTTATTCTGCAATGTTGTTTTACTTGCATGTAACTTGATTAAGTTTCAAATCTAGTTTTGTATCAAGGAGTCCATCTCTTCTTCTATGGCGTGCTCCCACTCCTTCCTGGTTTCTACCTACATTGCTTTTTCACATATTTTTGGTTCACGAGAATCAATTAACAATACATACTATAATGAAGGAGAGTATCGTTCAAGGGATCTGCTTATCTTGGTATATCTTCTAACACCACTTTTAGGTGTTTGAGGTGCGTGTTGTTGTTGTGGATGCTGACCATTATGATTTTCAGGCACCTTTACTTTTCTGTGATCTCATTAAGCAATGCGTATTCTTTGTTTTATTTTTCATATTTTTTCCCTGCATTTGATCCTTATACAAGACATTTTCATTGAATATGACATCTCTTCTCTTAATAATTTTGTGATTTTCATAATCATACAAGCAATAACCAAAATCATTTACACCATATCCAATAAAGATACATTTCTTTGATTTTTCCTCAATCTTTGTTCTATTTTATTTATTGATGGAGACAAAGGTTTCACAACCAAAAGTCTTTAAAAATGAGTAGTTTGCCCTTTTACCTGTCCATGTCTCCTCTGGAATACCACCCTCTAAAAAAATTGAAGGCCCTCTATTTATTATATAAACAACAATATCTACAACATTTTCCCAAAATTGTAAGAGAAATCCTGCATGCAATCTCATGCATCCTGTACGCTCTATGATTGTCATGTTCATCCTTTCCAACGCACCATTTTCTTATTGTGTTTCTGGAACTATCTTCTCTCTGTGAATTCCAAGCTTTAGACAATAGTTATCAAACTCTTTACTGCAGTATTAATCTCTATTGTCTGATCTTAGACAATTCAACTTATTTCATGTTTCCTTCTCAGCGAAAGTTTTTCATTGCTTGAAAGTATCAAATACATCAGATTTATTTTAAATACAATAAATCCAAGTTTTTCTAGTTGCATCATCAATAAAACTAACATAATAGTGAGAGCTACCAAGAGATGATACCTTAGCAGGTCCCCATATATCTGTGTGTGTAAGCTTTAATTTTTGGCTCTTATTTTCCTTCCTAACTCTGATAAATCTGACTCTGTTTTCCATAGAAACAATTTTCACAGAAATCCAAATCAACATGTTTCAAACTTGGAAACAAATTTCTTAAGTGAAAAATCTGCATTCCATTCTCACTCATGATGCCAGAGTGTCATATCTTCTCTAGTGGAGGTTAAAGCATTAAAGATATTAGAAATATTATTGCATAAATAAAGTTTACCAACATTTTGTCATTTTTCTATTACTAGGGCTCCTTCAGTGACCTTCCAAATTTTGTTTATGAATGTAATTACACAACCTTCACCACCTAACTATGATTTTGAAATTAGATTTTTCTTCAGATCTAGAACATCCCTTACCTCTTTCAATAAACATTGGTTTCCATTTTGTTGCTTTATAAAAACGTATCCATTCAAATGATTTTACAGGGTTTATCATCACCCAGACGAACTTGTCCAAAATATCCTTGAACATAGTCATGAAAATGTTTCCTATCAAACGTGGCATGGAATAAGGCCCATGAATCTACCACCCAGGCATCAATAATATTCTTTAATGAAAGAATCAAAACATCTTGCAACACATCACTTGTCACATTCACTTCATGATTGTTCTCTTGTTGTCCATCTCCTTCTTTTCCTTTCCGAGATTTGTAGTGTTTCTTCAGGTGTCTTTTGTTCCCGCATTTCCAGCACACTATCTCTAATTTGGATTTAGATCTTCCTTTTTTTTACTTACTGTGATTTCCTGGACTCCTTCCTCTTTCCATTTTTCTTCCCCTAGTTTTTGTAGTCAAAGCATTACCTGATGTCTCACCAGAGCTCTTTCGTCACATTTGCTTGCTAATGATGACACCAACAACATCATCAAGTTTTAAAGTACTATATCCAGAGACAAATTTACTAATAGCCATAACTAAGCCATTTCAATTTTTTGACAATGCCACAGAAATAACAGATCCCTAACTTCATCATCAAAATTTACCCCTACAAACTCAACTGACTGGTAACCGTGTTAAATTCATTTAAATAATTAGTAACAGATCCACCTTCTGAAATATCCATATTAAATACACACTTCATAAGAAATACCTTATTTGAGGCCGAGGGATTTTCATACAGTTTGGCCAATGCCATCATTAAACCTTTTGTTGTCTTTTCCTTTGAAATGTTGAATGTCATTGACACTGTCAGACACAGTCGTATT
Source organism: Pinus taeda (assembly GCA_000404065.3). Classification (NCBI taxonomy): domain Eukaryota; kingdom Viridiplantae; phylum Streptophyta; class Pinopsida; order Pinales; family Pinaceae; genus Pinus; species Pinus taeda. The sequence continues at coordinate 157,884 of APFE031230020.1, forward strand.
GTTCCCAGTGCCTTTTTGTCGAGAATCTCCTATTCTGCATATGTCATACTAATCAAATTCTTTGATTTTCCGATCAATAGTAGGTACAGATCTTTCTGATACAGAGAATCTTCCATCTGCATCTTTCACAAGTAGTAGTTTTGACCATTAAATATCTTGACCTTAAACCTACTATCTTCTATCATTTCTCCCACTTGAACCAGGAACCCTTCTCTCTTGCGAATTTATCAGCGAAATAAACCTTCGATTCTTATACTAGTTGTTAAAAATTAATTAAACAAGAAATGAAATACATAAAATATTGCGGAAACATAAGTACAGAAATGCATAAAACAAGAGAGATAGGTATACGTGGTTCACCCAAGTTAGGCTACATCTATGGAGAAATAACTAGTCCATTTTATATTATCTAGCAAAATGAAGAGATACAAGTAATAGCAGATCTGTTGTAATTTCTTCTTTTCTCTCACACAACCTTCTCACTCTTTGTAACTCGTTCAAAATCCACATCTGCAATACAATTCTCTCATATAAATCAAGAGTTGTCTTCTAGGGAAAAAAAAACTCTAAATTAACATAACTTCTACCATTAGATCATCCACCTAATGAATGACATAGATTAACCAAGAAATTACAATATTTTACAAGGAAAATTTTCATCTATTTTTAGCTTCATAGCACTTCCCTTGAACCCCCACTAAAAAGACTCATAAATGTTGTTGTCACCCACCTAAACTCCCTTGATAACGATTAAACAACCTACTTTACTCTCCTATTAAGAACATGAATCCAAAGCAAGTGAAACAAAAAACCTGTAAACAATCAATAACATAATGAGAATCCACACCTAACACACATCAACACCATCATGACACTACCTTATTGTATAAAAGTCCCACCGCAATGTTCATTAACACACCTTTTGGCACACCTTTTTGACGAAGGAGTATTGTTTAAAGGTATTTCAATAGATAGAGTAAAAATGTATCTTACATCTTCCCTACCACTTTGTAATATTAATTATTATTAAAGTGTTGTTGAAGAAGTGTCCTTATAATCTATGATAATAGAGTATTATTGGCCGAAAGTGTTATATATCAATTTCACACGGAAGGGCCTCCATTGAATTAATTTTTTTAATATATTTAGAGGGGTGAGATTAAATCTAGGCCAAATATACTTAGAACATGCTTCCTCTTAATTCCATATTGACCGCTCTGCGGCAAAAGAGCGTGAAGCGTTTCATGTTATTTTTTAAAATAAAATTGGGTCGAGGGGAGCATATGACAGACACGTGGCATGTTCGGTTCGATTCACTTTTCTGGATCTCGGTTTGATTCAGGTGGCCTGCACCACGTTACTCTTAGAGGTGATGTGATATGAAGTTCTCCATCCGACTTTCTAGATATATTTGTCTTTGTACATATATGGAATGTGAAATATCAATTTTACACTTCTGATGGATTTCATTAAAAAAAAAAATGGATATATAATAAAACTTTTAACGTGTATTCTTCTATAATTATTATTATGTTTTGGTGGAAGTTTATATGTGTTTTGGTGGAAGTTTATATGTTTTTGTATGTACATATTTTCCTATAATGATTAAGTATAGATGTTTGCATTCAAACAAAAACTTTTGCATTAGTAAATGATTAGATGAATGAGATAGTGAACTTAGATTATACAATGAAGAAAATTTAAGAATGAAAATGTTATAAAAAAATATTTAAAATAAAAAAAAATAAATATTACAATATTTTATCTATATATATATATTTTTTGTGATCTATAGGATAGCAGTTAACATGTAATTATTAGTGAATTTTTAGGGGTTTACGACTTGTTCTCCTCTTCGTAAATCAAGTTGCAAACAGGGAGATTTGAACCTTAGATTTTTTAATTTACACAGTTTTCACATTACTTTGATTAAGCCAACCCAACTATAATGATCTTGGAACACTTCTTTCTCCACTCCTTAATCACATAAACAATATTTTAAAGGATGACAATTAGACTCTCTTTTATTGAGATTTGATAAACCACATTGGTCTTAGTGGACGCTAATCATCATTATCATCAACTAATTTAGATTGATTTTATTTTAGTTTTATTAAATATTAAGCATTGTTAAATTAAAAAAAAAATAAATTTATTATTATTTAAAATATGAAATTATTTAATATTTAATATACATTAATAAATAAGTAATATTTAATTATAAAAATATATTGCATTGATAAATATTTTTCTATTTTGAAAAAGATTTTCCAGATTTTTAATTTAATTATTAGAATGATAAGTATGTGTGTATAATGTGATTTTATTTGTTATTTCAAATTATAAACGTTAATAAATATTTCTCCATTTTGAAAGAGATTTTCCAGATTTTTAATTTAATTATTAGAATAATCAAGTTTATTAAGTATAATGTGATTTTATTTACCATACCATTTCAAAGTTTTACTTATATTTCAATGTTGTGTTGTTTAGTTTAAATAAGATCAATATGTATCTCTTTTTAACTCCATATTTAACACTATATAAATTGCACATGTTTTTCAAACCCAAAAATACACCATTAAAATATTTTAATTATAATATTTTTCTCCAAAATGTATAAAACCAATTTTAAAATACCAATTAAAACCATATACTATATATAATTATTAAATGTTTTACTTGAATTTCTTTTTTACCCTTAAAATGAAAATTTTCATTAATTAGGTTTTAGAAACGAGGGGCGCGCGGGAAGGAAAAACGCACAACCAGGGTTTTGATTTGCTGCGGGAGTCTTCATCCATGGAAGGATGTAAAGGAGGGAGATCTTCTCCCTCCTACAAGGAGGTTGTGGCTAATAAGAGCAAGAAGCCCCCAGAAAAAAGTCAGAAGATTTATGGAAGAAGGAAGGAGTAACATGGAAGAGGAGGAAGAGGTAGCCAAAATAAAGGAGAACAACAGCACTAAAGACAAGGAGGAAGATGACAAAAAACAGGAAACAAAAGAGAAAAAACAAAAGGGACCTTGCAAACCCAAAGCTGAAATAACATCCAGAGTGGTTTTAAATGATCTTGTGGTGCAAACGCACAGGGATCACAATCAAACCTACGCAATCATCTGCAAAATCATGGAACTATGGCCCACAAAAAAAGATTTACAAACATGGATAAAATACCACTAGAAACCCAAAGGGAGCATTGATCTTCACCTTGGGTCAAAGGGTTTCTTTACCGTGGTGTTCACAAGTATTGAGGATAAAGACAGAGTGTTTGAAAGAGGGCCCTACTTCTACGCAGCAACAGGTCTCTATATCAGGCCATGGAAGATGAACTTTGTCCCGGAACGTGAAACTTTCACTTTAGTCTCGGTCTGGGTAAGACTCTATTCTCTACCTCTTGATTACTGGCTACCTGAATCGTTAGCTGCCATAGGAAATAAATTAGGTAGGTTTGTCAAAACTTCAGAAGCTACTAGAAGGGGAAAGTATACTTCCTTTGCTAGGATACGTGTTGAGATGGATCTATCATAAACTCTTCCAGATGAGGTGATATTGGAATTTTTTTTATGAAGAGTGGGTCCAAACGGTGGACTACAATCATATTCCGTTCAGATGCCATAAATTTCATGAACATGGGCATGTTCTCAAAGACTGCCCTCTAGGTAAAACAAAGAATAAAAGAAAAATGAATACAATGAAAGACCCGGACAACTTTCACAAGGTGGTCCATAAAGGAAAAGGTGGTAAAAGAGGGCAAAAGCTACAACAAAATGAGGGACAACAAGTAAGGCGGAACCAGTTCCAAGTTCTTGAAGAGGACGAAGAAATAACAACAGAAAATCAAGCTAATGAAGGGAGTACGGGAGAGCAGGAGAAATAAGGAAACTGTGAACAAACACAAGAAAATGATCAGTAGAAAGGGATAATGATGAGTGTTACAAAACCAAATATGGACCAGGAAATGACCTAGAGTGAAATGGAACTGGAGGAAACTGAGCTACAGGAGATTCTGGAAAGAGAACACCTAGATCTGGAAGGGTTCTTAATACAGGGAACATCTGGTGGGGTAGAATCGTTACCTCAGGAAGAGCTCAATAGAATACAACAGTTATCTTTATGGAAAACTCAAGAAAAGGGTTTGGAGGGGGGAAAAACAGGAACAGGCTGAGTAGCGAAGGAGTGAAAACGATAAAATCTACTTCGAGATTAGCACCTAGAAACCCAGGAAAAAAGAGAGGCCGGAAAAAGAAGAATGAACTATTGATGGAGTGTGGAAAGCTCATGATAGATTCAGGTAAGATGAAAGATCTTACTAGCTACTCCTTTAGAAATATTTAATCATGAAATTGATTTCTTGGAATATTAGAGGTCTAGGAAGTAAAAGAAAATAGAGATTGCTTAGTAATAGAATGAAACAGGCTGCTCCAGATATAATTTTTATCCAGGAAACGAAATGTTCCATTCAAAAGTTAAGACAACTTCCTAGTAAATGGCTCAGTAGGTTTGAATATCTAGAAGTTAAAGCAGAGAATATAGCAGGTTGTATTCTCACTCTTTGGAACACTCAAAGAATTGACATAATCGATGTCGAGGCTACAAGGAATTATTTATCAATAGTGATTCAGCCTGTAGGGGGTAGGAGTACCTATCTAGTCACGAATGTGTATGTCCCTCAAAGGATAGAGGAGAAACTCAGGCTTACAGATTCCCTTGCGAATATCAGGGAGAGACATGCCAAAATACCCTAGATCGTGGGAGGGGATTTCAATATGATAAAATCACTTTCTGAAAAAAAGGTGGAACCAGAGCTTTAAGTAAAGACTCCTTTTCTTTCCAAATCTTTATAGATAATATGAAACTAGTGGATGTTGAAACAAACAATGGCCTCTTCACTTGGAACAACAAGAGAGGAGGGGAGTCGTAGGTAGCATCCAAGTTGGATAGATTCATTATCTCTGAGCATCTCATGCTCTTAGATAAGGAAATAATAGCAAGTGTTCTTCCCGTTGGAGGCTCATATCACTGGCCAATACAAATGGAGATCCAGGGTATAGGTACCCCCCAGAATAGACCTTTCAGATTTGAGAACATTTGGCTTTCACACCCAGATTTCATCAGTGATATTGAAAAATGGTGGGCAGAAGATCTTTAGATTCAAGGAACTAGAATGTTCCTGCTTCATAAAATATTAAAGCACATAAAAATGAGGCTCAAAGATTGGAATAAGAAGAATTTGGCAATATTTTTGCAGAAAAGAAATCGGTCGAAAATAAAATGCAGGAACTCAACCAAGCTATGATCACGGGAGGTTTTGCTAAAGACAAAAATGATCTAGTGGAGAAACATCATCTAGATTGGGAGAACTTGTGTAAACAAGAGGAAATATTTTTGAGACAAAAATCTAGAGTCCAATGGCTAAAAGGAGAGCATAATACTAGATTTTTTCACAAATCCACCATGGAGAATAGAGCACACAACAAAATTTCTTCAATAAAAAAGGAGGACGGACAACTTCTATAATCCCATGAAGATATAGAGGCAGTGTTAGTTAATCACTTTCGAGAAATAGTCTAGGAAAATAATCTAGAAAGAGAACATTACATCAGGGACTTAACCAAGTATATACCTAAGCTGGTGTCTAGAGAGGACAATGTCAATCTCAACAGACCAGCGACTGAAGAGGAGGTCAGTGAGGTTCTCAATGACATGAAGAATGGCAAAGCTCCTGGCCCAGATGGCTTTAATGTACATTTCTTTAAAGCTTGCTGGAATATTGTAAAAGAGGATATTTTGAATGTTGTGGAAGACTCCAAGATGAACAGAACCATCTTGAGAGCGCTCAACACCTCCTTCATCTCCCTGATCCCTAAACAAGAAAATGCACAAACACCAGATAGGTAAAGACCCATAGCACTGTGCAATGTGGTATACAAGATAATATCCAAGGTAGTGGCCAATAGACTCAAACCTCTGCTTCCTTCTTTGATTTCGGGGGAACAAGAAGGTTATGTCGAAGGCAAACAAATTCTCGATAACATTATTGAAACTCATGAAGTGGTTCACTCATTAACCAGCACAAGGAGAGTTGGCATGATCTTGCAACTGGACATAGCAAAAGCTTATGACAAAGTGAACTGGACCTATATCAGGAAAGTGCTAAAGGAGTTTGGTTTTGATCACAACTGGGTAAGATGGGTCATGACCTTGGTAACCTCTTCCAGCTTTTCAATATTGGTTAATGGCTCTCCTTCTGAGATTTTTCTTCCTTCAAGAGGGCTGAGGCAGGGGGATCTGCTTTCTCCCTTTCTCTTCATACTCATGATGGAAGGTCTTAGCCGATCTATCAAACATGCTAGAGATATGGGCAAAATTCAAGGTCTTCCTTTGATGGAGAATGGTCAGGCTTTGACACATTAACAATTTGTAGATGATACCATGCTACAAGGAATCCCCACAGTCAAAGAGGCTCGGGCGTACAAACAAATACTGAATGAATTTGCCATGGCTTCAGGTATGGAAGTTAACCTCTCCAAATCCAAAATATTTTTCTTTAATACTAATATTGCTATTCAGAGAAATATCTCCAGAATTCTAGGCTTTCATAGGGATTCCCTTCCTTCAAATCATTTAGGAGTTCCTCTAACTGCGAAACCCTTGCACAAGAGAATTTGGGAACCGTTGATCAACAAAATGCAGGATACAGTCCGAAATGGACGAGCAGACCTTTAAATTTGGTAGGTAGACTCGTGCTGACAAAGGCAATGCTCCAATCAATTCCAATTTTCATGCTATTAGCACTACCAGCACCTAAAGGAGTTTTGCAGCAATTCAGAAACATCCAAAGAGACTTTCTCTGGGACAGTGAGGAGGCTAGAAAGAAGTGGGCCTTGGTCTCTTGGGAAAAGATCTCTAAATCCAAGAATCATGGCGGCCTAGGCTTAGATGACCAGGAGATCTTAAGTAGTGTTCTAGGGGCCAAACCCTGGTGGAGTTGGGTTAAAAATCCCAAGGCGCAATGGGAAAGCATATGGAAAGAAAAATATGCTAGCTCTTGGCATCACACTGGTCTCATAAGGATGTCTGGAAATATAATGGGCTCTGCTATCTGGAATAAAGCCTAGGAGAACAGAGGTTTAGTACAAAGAAACAACTTTTGGGAAATCAGAGAAGGAGACCTTGCTCTTTTCTGGGAGGACAAATGGCAACAAGAATCAACACTATTAAAAGAGGATTTTTTGAACCTTAAGCATGAGATTGACACCCAAGGTTTGACAAGAGTGAAAGATTCTTGGGATCTTACCCACAATACAGGAAAATGGAGGATATTGAAGAATATAGATTGTAGGAATGATAACATACTGAAAACAAAAGCAGACGCTCTTGGAAAAATGTTGGAACAAAGGATGATCTTGGTTTCTGAAGGGCGAGACCAACTCATATGGGGAAACAACAATGAAGGCATCTTCAATATTAAGGAAGCAAAAAGTATTCTCCTTGAGCTGAATTCCCAAGCTCCAAACCAAACCTGGCCGAACCTTTGGAGACATCAAGGTTGGATGAAGATCAAACTCTTCATCTGGTTGGTGCATCACAGGAAAATATTGACTTGGGACAATATTAGAAAGAGGGACATGCTAGGACCTTCCATATGCTAGCTTTGTGAAGCCCAAGAGGAAACTATGGAACATCTTCTCCACAACTATAATTTCACTTCCAGACTATGGGATGCTTTTGCCAACATTTTTCAATAGTCTGACAGGGACAAAGAGAGTATTACTAACACCCTAAACAGATGGAGGAGAAACTTTTCGGATAATGAAGTTCTCAACCTAGCTTGGGCTCTCATGCCAAGTTTTATTATTTGGAATATATGGAAAGAAAGGAATAAGAGAATCTTTAAAAATGACAAGAATCCTGCTCTTTGCCTGTTTGATCAGATCTTAAAATAGATTAAGGAGATGGTTAGCTCAACAGTCAGGAATCTTCCCAAAAATCCTCCCTCAGGAGCAGACTTAAGAACTCTCAGGCTATTAGGCATGTAAGGGATCATCCCCCTAAGCCAAAACATAACAATAAGCAAAAAGGAATCTGAAAAAGAGTACTAGCAACCTCCTCTAAGAGGTTTTTTGAAATACAACATAGATGGAGCCTCAAAAGGTAACCCCGAAATAGCTGGCTTTGGGGGGTTCTGCAGGATGAAGCAGGTAACATCCTATCCCTCTTCCATTGTCATTTAGGAAGATCCACCAATAACATGGCAGGATTAATGGCGATGGAGCAATGCTTAGATTTTTTGAAGCAGGAGAACTATCACAACGTGATCATTAAAGCCAACTCTGAGTTAGTTATTAACTCAATAAAAAGAATCAATTGCAGATCAGATTCGGAGAAAGTCTCATAGAACTGGAAGTTAATCCAGGTTTTCCAGAGAATTTAGGGTCACCTTCAAGGGCTTTACTTAGTCAGGTTCAATCATGTGCGTAGAAAGGCTAACAAACTGATGGATTTCTTGGCCAACCAACGAGTTAGCTACAAGGAAAGCAGAGCTTGGACAGGGGGGCAAGCAATGCCACAAGGCAATCTAAAAACTCTAAGTCATAACCTAGCAGAAGAGGACAAAGAAGCGTTTTGGGATAAAGCTAAAAAGGAAAGGTCTCAATGATCAATTCTCAGTTGGATTCTCTCATTTTGGTCAAACATGAAGGTGGAAGGCAGATCAGGGCAGGCTTTTACTGCACTGACAATATCAACTTCAGGAATCAATGGCATAGGCCAGGCGGTTGGCTTCATTCAGAAAAGATCTACGCAAGTCTTGGGTGCAAACTCTATAGTCACGACAAGGAGGAGCAGATTGACGTGCTCAGTATTCTAGAGGGAAAGAGCGAGGTTTAGGAGTTTTCCGTCAGCCATTTTTCCCACGGTTTCACCTCGTGGAAGGAAAAACTACTTCCTGAGCGGTTTGCAGGTGATCGCACCACTCTTAAACGAAAGCTGGTTTTTGTAAATTGGCAGTGATTCCACACACCTAATGACACATGGAGGAGGGATGGTGCGGTAAACCGCCCTCATCGCACAGTAAAGTTCGGGAGTATTAGCAGTGCGATATGGATCTCGTCCATTGGATACGCGACGTAAATCAACGATCAGAAATTTGCGTGTTGTTTGGTTGGGGCGGAGTGTTATCCATTGCGTGGCTTCCCGGATCTAGATGGGTTTTGGATGATCACGATTAATTCGGTAGTTTTAGTGTGTCTTGGGGGAAGCTTTGTTTGGTTCATCTTTAGCCCGTCTTCCCTTCAGCACCTTTTGGATTTATTTCCCAAAGGCTTTGTCGGGTCTTTGTTTTAGGTTGGGGGTACTTGGCTCTGGCGGTTAGCCACCTTGTTCTTGGTCCACTTAGTCTAGTGGACAATTGTAAATTATGTAAATTATTTTTGATTTAATGGTTATAGAAGGAACATCTCTTGTTTAGCAAAAAAGAAAATTTTCATTAATTAAATATATTAATTAATAGTAAATATAAATATAATTGTAATAATTAATTATAAACCAAACACATTAATTATAATTATAATATAATTATTTATAATTATAACTCTATTATAATGAATAATAATTAATGGATTATAATTAAAAATATTTAATTGATTTTTAATTTTATGGGTCCTTGCCTTAATTAAAAATATAATAATTATAACTATTGTTATAGAAATAAACAAAAATATGACTTAACTAATTTAATTAACTATAGTTATAATATAACATAATATAGAATATAAATATATTAAACTTTATAACTATAAACTTAAACACAATTAATTGTAAATAAAATTAACTATAATTAAAAATAAATAAAAATAAATTTTATAAATAAATAAATATAAATATAAAATTTATTTTGATAAGATTTTATGTGTGAAATCAAAATAAAATAAATTGATGTATAATAAACATAAATTTAATGTATAATTGAGGTCAATTTAATGTGTGGTTAAAGTAAAATATTTTGTGTGAGAATAATTTTTTTATTTTGTGAAAATAGTTATGGCAACGATTGTCTCAATATGTAAATTAACCAAGGTAAAAAAATGTTTATTTTATTTATGATATTTATTATAGGGTTTATATACTTTGGTTTATAATATTTATCGTAAGGTTTATGATAGGATTTTCTCGACATGGAAATCAATCATGGTCAACTAGGGTAAAACATCGCATTGTGACAAAAATTGTCTCAATATGAAAATCAACCATGGTCCAAGGTCACATTGTGAAAAAGATTTTTTCAATATGAGAGTCAATCATGGTCCAATGTCCCATTGTGACAAAGATTCTCTAAATATGAAAATCAACCATGGTCAACCATGTTTATTTTAGAGCTTATAATATTTATTGTAGGGTTTATATACCTTGGATTTATAATATTAATCGCTTGGGTTTAATATTATTCCCTTTGATTTATAATCCTTTGGGCTTTTAGTATGAATCCCTTGGGTTTATTATTCCATTGGTTTATAATATCAATCCCTTGGGTTTATTAGTTTAAGGGTTTATATTCCTAGAGTATAATATTATTCATAGGATTTATATAATATTAATCCTTGGGTTAAATATAAATCCCTTGGTTTATAATCATGGTCAACCATGGTCCAACCTCACATTGTGATAAATATTTTCTCAGTATGGAAATCAATATGGTCCAACGTCTCCTTGTTACAAAGATTGCCTCGATATGAAAATTAGTCATGGTCAACCATGGTCCAACGTAGCACTGTGTCAAAAATTGTCTCAATATGAAATCCAACCATGATCAACCATGTTTATTTTAGGGTTTAAAATATTTATCTTAAGATTTATATACCTTGGGTTTATAATATTAATCCCTTGGGTTTATAATATTAATCCCTTCAGTTTAATATTATTCCCTTGGGTTTATTATCCCTTGTGGTTTTAGAATTAATCCCTTGGGTTTATAATATCAACCCATTGGGTTTATTAATATAAGGGTTTGAACTGCATTGTGACAACATTTGTCTCAATATGAATATAAAACATGGTTAACCATGGTCAATCATGGTCCAACGTTTCATTCTAATAAAAATTGTCTTGATATGAAAACCAACCATCGTCAACCATGGTCCTATGTTGCATTGTGACAACGATTCTCTCAATATGCAGATCAATAATGGTCAACCATGGTCCAATTTCGCATTTATGACAAAGATTGTTTAAATATGAAAATCAATCATGGTCAAACATGTTTGTTTTAGGGTTTATAATATTTATTTTAGGGTTTATATGCCTTAGGTTTGCAATATTAACCCCTTGGGTTTAATATTATTCCCTTCGGTTTTTAGTATTAACCCCTTGGGTTTATTAGTGCCTTGGGTTTATAATCCCTTATGGTTTTAGTTTTAACCCCTTGGGTTTATAGTCATGGTCAATCATGGTCCAAAGTCACATTGTGTCAAAGATTATCTCAATATGAAAATCAAACATGGCTAACCATGGTCCAACGTTGCATTGTGACAAATGTTGTCTCAATATGAAAATCAACCATGGTAAAGCATGGTCAATCATGGTCCAGCGTTGCATTGTGATAAAGATTGTCTAAATATGAAAATCAAACATGGTCAACCATGGTCTAACCTCGCATTGTAAAAAAATTTGTCTCAATATGAAAATCAACCATCGCCAATCATGGTCTAACATTGCACTATGACAAAAAATATTTCGATATAAAAACCAACCATTGTCAACCGTGGTCAATCATGGTCAACGATAATCCAATGTCACATTATGACAAATATTCTCTCAATATGAAGATCAATCATGGTCAACCATGGTCCAATGTTACATTGGTGACAAAGATTGTCTGAATATGAAAAAAAGCATGGTCAACCATGTTTGTTTTACAGTTTATAATATTTATCTTAGGGTTAAATAGATGCCTTGGGTTTATAATATTAATCCCTTGGATTTAATATTATTCCATTCGGTTTTTAGTATTAATCCCTTAGGTTTATTAGTGCCTTGGGTTTATTATTCCCTTGAGTTTATAATATCAATCCCTTGGGCTTATTATTCCCTTCAGCTTATAATATAAATCCATTATGTTTATTAATCTAAGGGTTCATATTCCTAGGTTATAATATTATTCATAGGGTTTATAATATTAATCCTAGGGTTTAATTATAAATCCCTTGGGTTTAAAATCACTGTCAACCATGGTCCAACGTCACATTGTGTCAAAGATTATATCAATATGAAGATCAAACATGGTCAACCATGGTCCAATGTCTCAAAGACTCTGACAAAGACTGTCTCAATATGAAAATCAACCATGCTTAACCATGGTCAATCATGGTCCAACATCTCATTGTGAGAAAGACTGTCCCAATATGAAAAAAAACCATGGTCAAACATGTTTATTTTAGGGTTTAAAATATTTATCTTTAGGTTTATATACCTTGCATTTATAATACTAATCCCTTGTAGTTTTAGAATTAATCCCTTAGGTTTAACATTATTCCCTTGGGTTTATTATCCCTTGTGTTTTTAGAATCAATCCCTTGGGTTTATTAATGTAAGGGTTTGAACCGCACTATGACAAAGTTTGCCTCAATATGAATATCAACCATGGTAAACCATGGCCAATCATGGTCCAACGTCACATTGTGACAAAGATTGTCTATATATGAAAACCAATCATTGTCAATCATGGCCAATCATGGTCAATCATGGTCCAATGTCACATTGTAAAAAATCTTTTCTCAATATGAAGATCAATCATGGTCAACCATGGTCCAACGTCGCATTTGTGACAAAGATTGTCTAAATATGAAAATCAAGCATGGTCAACCATGTTTGTTTTATGGTTTATAATATTTATCTTAGGGTTCATATGCCTTGGGTATACAATATTAATCCCTTGGGTTTAATATTGTTCCCTTCGAATTTCAGTATTAATCCCTTGGGTTTATTAGTTCCTTGGGTTTATAATCCCTTAGGGTTTTAGTTTTAATTCAGTGGGTTTATTAATCTAACGGTTCATATACCTAGGGTATAATATTATTCATATGGTTTATAATATTAATCCTAGGGTTTAATAAAAATCCCTTGGATTTATAATCATGGTCAACCATGGTCCAACGTCGCCTTGTGTCAAAGGTTGTCTCAATCTGAAAATAAAAAATGGTAAACCATGGTCCAACGTTGCATTGTGACAAAGATTGTCTCAATATGAAAATCAACCTTGGTCAATTATGGTCCAATGTTGCATTGTGACAAATATTGTATCTATATGAAAATCAAACATGGTCAACTATGGTCCAACGTTGCATTCTGACAAAGATTTTCTCAATATGAAAATCAACCATGGTCAATCATGGTCCAACATCACACTTTGCCGAAAATTGTCTTGATATGAAAACCAACCATTGTCAACCATGGTCAATCATGGTTGATGATGTTCAAATGTTTCATTGTGAAAAAGATTCTCTCAATATGAAGATCATTCATGGTCAACCATGGTCCAATGTCGCATTGGTGACAAAAATTGTTTGAATATGAAAATCAAGCATGGTTAACCATCGTCAACCTTGTTTGTTTTAGGGTTTATAACATTTATCTTAGGGTTTATATGCCTTGGGTTTAAAATATTAATCCCTTGGGTTTATTAGTGCCTTGGGTTTACAATACCTCAAGATTCTAGTTTTGATCCCTTAGGTTTATTATTCCCTTGCGTTTATAATATCAATCTATTGTGTTTATTAATTTAAGGGTTCATATTCCTAGGGTATAATATTATTCATATGGTTTATAATATTAATCCTTGGGTTTAATTATAAATCCCTTGGTTTAAAATCATGCTCAACCATGCTCAGCGATTGTCAACCATGTTCCAACATCGCATTGTGTCAAAGATTGTCTCGATATGAAAATTAAACATGGTCAACCATGATGTAATGTTGCATTATGACAAAGACTATCTCAATATGAAAATTAACCATGATCAATCATGGTCCAATGTCACATTATAAGAAAGATTGTCTCAATATTAAAAGCAAACATGGTCAACCATGGTCCAATGTCGCATTATGAAAAAGTTGGTCTTGATATGAAAATCAAACATGGTTAATCATTGTCCAATGTCACATTGTGACAAAAATTGTCTTGATATGAAAACCAACCATTGTCAACCATGGTTAATCATGGTCAACGATGGGCCAGTGGTCAACATGAAGACCAATCATGGTCAACCATGGTCCAATGTCGCATTTGTTACAAAGATTGTCTGCATATTAAATTTAAGCATAGTCAACCATTGTCAACCATGTTGTTTTTAGGGTTTATAATATTTATCTAAGGTTTTATTTGCCTTGGGTTTAAAATATTAATCCCTTATGTTCAATATTAGTGCCTTGGGTTTATAATACCAATTGTTTTCTTTTATTAATATGAGGGTTCTTATTCCTAAGAGATAATATTACTGGTAGAGTTGATAAGATTAATCCTATGGTTTAATAACATATATTTATTAATATTAAACTTTAAATTTTATTTATATTGAACTTTAACTTTAAATTAACTTTTAATTATTGATGTCTTTATAGATTTATCATATTAATCCCTGGGGTTTATTATTCCTTTCAGTTATTAATAGGATATAACTTTCATATTAACATTTAATAGTAAAATATTAATTTTATTATTAATATCAAATTTATCGACTTTATTAATTTTTATCCCTATTAAATTTTATAATTGTAATATTAATTGTTTAGAGAAATTTTTGGCGAAAATCACACTAGTTGGTTCAAAACGCGTCGACAAATGATTAATTATGTGATTTCGCCGAAAAATTCTCTAAACAACTGTTATGGATCACAGAAGTCTAATACCTTGTAATATTAATATTAAATTTTAATTTTAACATGCGATTGTGCATGTGATTGATATACTTGTACTAGTATATAATACATATGTGCAATAAATTAATTTAGTTGGTTGTTTTACTTACATGTTTGATGAATATTTAGTTCAAATCCCATTTGAAAAATTTAATTGTAATATTAATATTAAATTTTAATTTTAACATGCGGTTGTGCATGTGATTGATATACTTGCACTAGTATATAATACATATGTGCAATAAATTAGTTTAGTTGGTTGTTTTACTTACATGTTTGATGAATATTTAGTTCAAATCCCATTTGAATTAAGGAAAAACTTGTGGAAAATTCAGATTGACAACTTATGGTCAACGTGTTTGACAACTTATGACCTGTTTGACTTCTATACATAGAGTGTATAACTTATCCTCATAAACATTCTTTAAATTAATATAATAATATTAATGTTAAAATTTTAAAATTATATCCAAATGATATGATATATTAAGAATTCTATTGTATGAATATGATTAATTAATTAATTGTTATTAATAATTAATATTCAATTTATTAATTACAATTATATTATATTATATAATGATTTATTTTTTTGTATTATTAATTATTATTAAATATTTTTATTTTTATTAATTGATATTAATTATTAATATACATACTATTAAATATTAATTATTATGAATTAAATCAATTAAATTAGTTTAATTAAATAAGTTTACTTTATTTAATATTAATAATTAACGAACACATTAATAATGAATTAATTTATAATTAATAACGAAAATTAGCGAGTTAATTAATTAATTAATTAAAAAAATATTGAGTGTGTTGTCACCATTCATTTAATAATAGTTAAATATAATTTATAATTTATAATAATAAATAATAAATAATTATAAATAATAATAATAATAAATAATTAATAATTAGGTCTTAATTAATAAAGAGTTGATAATTAATTACTATAAATGATATATAATAATAATTAATATTGAATTTTTATTAATAAAATAATAATAATTATTATATTATTAATATTAATAATAATAATTATTAATTATTAATAAATAATATTATTAATTATTAATAATAATTAATATTTAATTAATTAATAATTCAATTATTAATTATAGATTGTTTAAGTATGGTCAATCATGGTTAACCATGGTCAACAATGGTCCAATGTGACATTATGACAAAGATTTTATTAATATGAAAATCAACTATGGTCCAACATTGCATTTTCACAAAGATTGTCTGCATATGAAAATTAACCATGGTAAACAATGGTCAATCATATTTAACCACGGTCATCCATTATGACAACCACGGTCATCCATGGTCAACCATGGTCCAACGTCGCATTGTCAACCACGGTCAAACATGGTCCAACGTCGTATTATGACAAAGATTGCCTCAATATGAAAATCAACCATCGTCGAACGTCACATTGTGATAAAGATTATCTCAATATGAAAATCAACAATGGTCAACCATGGTCAACCATGGTTAACCATGGTCAACCATGATTAACCATGGTCAATAATCATGGTCACATTGTGATGAAGATTGTCTCTTAGTTCAATGTCACATTATGACAACCAGGGTCAACCATGGTACAATGTCACATTGTGACAAATATTGTCTTAGTATGAAAATTAATCATGGTCCAACGTCACATTGTGACAAAGATTATGTCAACATGAAATTCAATGATGGTCAACCTTGTATTTTAGGGTTTATAATATTTATCTTAGTGTTTATATACCTTCGGTTTATAATATTAAACCCAAGTGTTTATTATTATTTTCTTGGGTTTTTAGTATTAATCCCTTGTGTTTATTAGTCCCTTGGGTTTATAGTATCAATCCCTTAACACATATTTCATTAAATATGGAAGTATTCAATGGATCTAGAATTTAGAACTTTGACTAGATTAAGTTTTTTCAAAATGAGGAATTAGAAAGTCACTTAGTTCACTAATTTTAATGTAGATATTCACCATTTTTGTGTAAAAATTATTATGATAAATTTTATAAAACAAATTTATATAAACTTGCTAAAGCAAATCGTTCACATTTTAATCTTGGATTCCTTACATTATCTATTTTAACGTTTTTTATGGTTTATAGTAAAAGATAAGTTTGTTAAGGGTATTTTATCAAAATAATGATGCATATGTTACTATTATTAACCCATTTAATTATAATCTGATATAGTAAATATCATGTATGTGTTAAGTCACGATTATTACTAAGGCAATGTTGGCACAATTTAAAAGTCTATCACTAGTTATATTATGGTTGAAGATTAAGATCATCCAGTTTGTACTCGTATTGGAATTAAATTTCAAAATATTTGTGATGCTACCAACCTTCTTGATTGTTTAACTAAACAAAATTATGATGATCTTGAAACACTTCTTTTAATGCTTTTTGAGCATAACAATAAAATTCGAAATAACGTTTAATAATATCTTTTTATCTTCTTATTTACCATAGTTGGTCTTAGTGGATGATAATCATCATTATCACCATCATAATTACATACTATTGTAGGAAGTTTGCACCATTTTAGAGTTGAAGAGAAAAATAATTTTAGGATCAAATTAAATGTTGGATATGTGTAGTAGCATAATTTATTTTTATTTATTATTTGTATGTTTATTTTAATAAAAAATTTGATTGAGGCTCGCTTTATGAATAATAGATTAATATGCAAGATATATATTAAGTATAAAGTTATTTAATGACAAATGAAATTTTTAGTAATGTGTCCAATATATACCATTATTCAGAACTTTAACTAGATTAAATTTTTTCAAAATGAGGAATTAGAAAGTCACTTAGTTCACTAATTTTTATGTAGATATTCACCATTTTTGTGTAAAAATTATTATGATAAATTTTATAAAACAAATTTATATAAACTTGCTAAAGCAAATCGTTCACATTTTAATCTTGGATTCCTTACATTATCTATTTTAACGTTTTTTATGGTTTATAGTAAAAGATAAGTTTGTTAAGGGTATTTTATCAAAATAATGATGCATATGTTACTATTATTACCCATGTAA
>APFE031230020.1:231737-253150 GCA_000404065.3 Pinus taeda
GCCATCCTTAAACCACCGCCCTTTATACCAACATTTCATAGAGCACATTCAGCCTAGTGCTGCCATGCATTTTTGCACATTTTGTATTTCAGCTCTCTTCTTGGACTCATACATAAACCTTCGGATTAAGGGGAGGAATGTTGGACACCTAATCCTAAATGGGTTAGTGTGGAAGCCGAACAGACTAAGTAGTCCAAGGGACCTTGGGATGTGAATCCCAACGGTCACCATATTGTACTATAAATGTACATCTATTGTTAATAAAAATTGTAATGCATGCTTTATCTTTCCTATTCTTTCTCGCTGTCCATGTCTGTTTAACAAGGTTGATGAAAGTCAGGTAGGTGTCATGTCTTATGACACATCTCTTCAATCCGAACTTTGGCATTGGAGGTTTGCCCACCTTCATTACAAAGATCTACCCGATGTAAGACATATGGTAATAGGGATGCCCAAATTCCGAGTAGAAAAAGAAGGTGTATGTTCGGGATGTGCTGAAGGAAAGCTCAAAAGGGGACCATTCCCCTCAAGCCAAAGAAAGACCTCCGATATATTACAGTTGGTTCACTCAAGCATACCTGAGGCTGGCATTAAGAGGGAGACTACTACTCCACATACTCCTGAGCAGAATGGTGTTGCGGAAAGGAAGAACCGTATGATTGTGGAAGCTGTCCAAAGACTTCCGAAGTTTCTATGGGTAGATAATGTAACAATGCATGATGTGGAAGAACCGATGAATCCTATTTATCCACCTGAGCCTTCCTCTTCCAGGAAGAGGCCTTCATGGCTTAGGGGGATACTTGATGATGCTGAAAGACATGCTGCACCCCGAGGAACCTTCCGTGAAAGTAAGAAACCCAACATGTATCAGGGATATCTAACCAGTATGAGCACAACATACAAAATGAGCCTTCATCATTCTCAGATGCCGTCAAGCATCAAGTATGGAAGATAATATAAGATAAGATAAGATAATTTTATTAATGTCCAACAAATGACCATAATAGATCAATGGGACTGTTAGTTACAATGATTACATCATGCCAAGTCGGTGGACCAAACGGTCCCCTTTAACATTTCTTTTAAAAAGCAGAAAATACATCTATAATCTAAGTAAATGTAAATGTAGAAGCTAGAAGCTATCGGCCTCGAAATAAAGCATTGCGATGAAGCAGAGAAGGAGAAGAAGAAGGAGCAATGAAGAAGGGAAGGAGTCTCTTGCACAGTTCCTACTGCTAACATCCGAGGTCGAGAGAAGAAAACTGAGAGAAGCTTGTCAAAGTCTGCTGTCCTGTGGGCATACTGGGCTGTCGCCTGGAGGTTCTAGGGTGCCTCCTAGGGGTGGATCCAATCCTGGAGCACTGGTGTAGTCTGGTGGGTCGGCCCCCCCGGGACCGCACTGATCTGGTCTTAGCATCTGCGGGTCGATCAATGGTTCTTTTGGTGCCCCGCGCTGATGGTAGTGCCCTAAAGAAGTCTGTGATCTTTTGCGTGGTGTCCGATCTGGTGGGGGGCTGAAGAAAACGGGACCGAAATCTGAAGGCCTCCTGGAGATAAAGTGCAAGGCATCTTTGATCAACATATCTGAGGAAGCTGGTCAAAGTCTGAGAAGACCTGAAGAGACAATGGAAACGACCTCGAATCTCGTAGTAAGCAGGGCATCCGAAGTGAAATGTGTCTCTGTCTCTATCTCCTGTACGTGATAGAGCTGGCAAATCCTATCTGCCCTATCGATGTGGTGATCTGTCTCCACCTGGAGTCTGTGAGACCCAACTCTGAGCTGCTCGAGGGGGATTCTAAGGGCATGCATCCAATGCTGGAATGTGTACTGGGGTCTGATGATGAGCCCATCCCTGATCTCCAGGCAATGCTCCGCGTAGAAGGCCATTTTTGGACTCAACCCATTGGAGAATGATGTCTGGGAAGTGGTTCCCAGACCCCAGGACAAGACAATTGTTACTTCAAAATGGATTTACAAGATAAAGCATGCAGCAGATGGAAATACGGAAAAGTATAAGGCTCGTTTTGTTGCTCATGGTTTCTCCCAGAAGGAAGGTATAGACTATGATGAGATATTTGCACCTGTTGCCAGATATACGACCATTCGCTCGATCATAGCCCTTTTGGCTTCACAAGGATGGAACCTACATCAGATGGATGACAAGACTGCGTTCTTGCATGGTTCGATCAAAGAAGAGGTCTACGTGGAGCAACCCGAAGGAGTTGAGGTTTATGATCAAAAATCTCATGTATGCAGGTTGAAGAAAGCTCTCTATGGGCTGAAGTAAGCACCTCGAGCATGGTATGAGAGGATCGATAGCTACTTGATGAAGTTGGGATTCACTAGGAGTGAAGCCGATCCTAACCTTTATTTTAAGGTTGAAGATGACAACCCTCATACTGGTGCTGTATTGGAGGCGACTTTCCTAATAATAGGTGCAGACTCTCATTAAAATGTAAAGAGGGAGTTGTTCTGAATTGAAATGAAAGGACCTAGGACCGATGCACTATTTCCTGGTTGAGTGTGGCAGAAGCAGGGGAAAATTTTCTATTCAAGGAAAATATGTGGTAAAGATATGTGGAAAGATTCGTATGATGGACTACAAAAGCCTGGTGCTCTCGAGTTGTAACTTTTAGAAGTTAATGGGAGTGATGTCGGACGATTTGGGAAATCTCTGAGTTTCAAACTCATTCGCATTGATGTTCTTGGTGAACCTCGCCGAACATATGTTTTGCAGTTAGCATTGTGAGCTCATATTTGGTTGAGCCTCATTGGATTGATGCCAATAATCTTCTGAGATATCTTCGTGGCACAATTACTAATGGGTTAAGATACACTGCCGAAGATGTGAGACTAATTGGATATATTGATGCTGATTGGGCAGGCAGTGTGGTGGACCGTAAGAGCACTTCCGAGTGCTGTTTCACCTTGGGATCTGCTTCGATATCTTGGATGAGCAGGAAGCAAAAGTCGGTGGCTTTGAGCATCGCCGAAGCAGAGTATATTGCTGCTAGCACGGCCTCCTGTGAGGCAGTCTGGTTGCGAAAGCTCTTCAGTGAGCTGTTTGGATTTACATTGGATACCACCGTGATCCTATGTGACAACTAGAGGTGGGATTCAATTATTGAGGAATCCTGTATTCGTCAATTGCTCCAGCAGATAGACATCATCTGGGATATGGTAAGTCGATAAGCAAGGAGGCTTCATCGCATTAAGATGATGTACAGGTCGATACACCTTGTCAAAGCCCCGAGGAAAGATCTAATTTGTGATTTTCCCAAACGACTTGGAGTCGTCAAGAAACCCTTGTACAAGGGTCCTGCATGTTGCATAAATTGAGCTCTAGGAGCTCTGAGGGCTTGTGGTTCTTACTGGAGCAACATACGACCATAGGGTGACTCACCCTCCCCTGGTGGTGCGTACTGGAACAAGATGATTCACTCTCTTATGGAACAGGATGATTCGCTCTCCTGTGTAGAAGGATGGTTCTCTTGTGAGGCCTGGATTGATGTGTTCTCCATGGCGATTGTAGCAGGATTGATGTGTTCTCCTGTGAGGCCTGGATTGACGTGTTCTCCATGGCGATTGTAGCAGGATTGATGTGTTCTCCTGTGAGGACAGGATTGATTAGTTCTCCTGTCGAGGCATCCTACCCATGCAGTCTGGGACTCATGGGAAGTACCTCTCATCTGATCAATGAGCAGGGAAAAGAAGTTAGGGACCATAGTAGTACCAATGGACGCATCATTGTATCTACCATACTCCCTACGCTAGGATGACCTCCATTGATCTGGGATCAATAATGCTGGTCTGGGACCAATGGTAGGAATTGTACCATATTATGACGCTGACTTCAGGTCGGTTGAGACTAGTCTGGGACCAGTGGTACATACTCCGAGATTGATTTCGTGTCAGTGTAGTACTGGTCTAGGACCAGTGAGAGTGGTACATACTATGACGTTGACTTCGGGTCAGTTGAGACTGGTTTGGGACCAATGGTACACTCTCTGAGACTGCGATACTGGTCTGGGACCAGTGGTAGGAGTTGTACCATACTATGACGTTGACTTCGGGTCGGTTGAGACTGGTCTGGGACCAGTGGTACATACTCCGAGACTAACTTCATGTCAGTGCAGTACTGGTCTAGGACTAGTGGTAGGAGTTGTACCATACTATGACGCTGACTTCGTGTCGGTTGAGACTGGTCTGAGACCAGTGGTACACTCTCTAATACTGTGATACTAGTCTAGGACCAATGGTAGGAGTGGTACTTACTATGAAGCTGACTTCGGGTCGGCTGAGACTGGTCTGGGACCAGTGGTATGCACTCTGAGACTGACTTTGAGTTAGTGGAGGATGATACTAGTCTAGGACCAGTTGAGTTGTACTCACTATAACGCTGACTTCGGGTTGGTTGAGACTGGTCTGGGACCAGTGGTACATACTCTGAGACTTACTTTGAGTCAATATGATACATCCTTGATCATTTCTTCTTCTTCAAAATTGGGACAAAAGCAGAGAGGAATAGAGAAAAATAGTACTGATCAGTACAGGGCAGAAAAAGACAAAGTAGAACAAGCAGAATAGAGCAGAGCAGGGCAAGGGTCAGGCTGTACAGGGCAGTGCATTTGATGGATGAATAGTAACAGCCGATAGACAGATTGCAGATGAAGTTCTCCCTGGTTGAGAGGGAGTGTTAAAATTGGAAACCAGGGCAAAATTTCATGTGGGTTATCTTATTCATGGCTGATAATATTTTTATTAGATTCCTCTCGTCGAGAGGTGTAGGATTGATATAAAGATCATCCGATTCCGATAAGTATTCATGGAGATATGAATTTATTTTGATTATGAAATTATTATCAAGCCGACCTACAACTCATGTAGGCTCAAAAGCCCAACAGTAGCATCTATTCAAACACCAACGTTGTGTATAAATATAAGAGGAATTTTCCTCATTTTCACTCACTCTTCTCATCACATATCTCTCTCTCTACTGCGCAGAAATGGGTCTCTCTCTCACACATGTGAAGCCGGAAGCTGTTGAACCTGAAGCTGCAACTGCAGATCAAAAGATTGACCTTCGTGGCCTAGAATATCTCCTCTTTTGAACTACGTTGTAGGTTCATCTGAACCTCCTCTGAAAGCCACAACTTTTGGTGGTGGAATGAAGCCAATCCGACGAACGGTTTGCAAGATATTGATTGCCCTTGTTTGAAGCCGGAAACTGCTACAACTGCAGAAGTAAAGATTGACCTACGTGGCCTAGAAGATCTCCTCATATGAACTATGCTGTAGGTTCATCTGAACCTCCTCTGAAAGCTGCAACTTTTGGTGGTCTAATGAAGTCAATCCGATGAATGGTTTGCAAGATATCGACTGCCCTAGTTTGAAGGCGGAAACTGCTGAAACTGAAGCTGCAACTATAGAAGTAAAGATTGACCTACATGGCCTAGAAGAGCTCCTCATCTAAACTGTGTTGTAGGTTCATCTGAACCTCCTCTAGAAGCCGCAACTTTTGGTGGTGGAATGAAGTGAATCCGACGGTCATTTTGTGAGATATCGTTTGCCCTAGTTTGATAATGAAGCCGCTAATGTTGACGCTGCTAATCTAGGGTTTGCTACTGCTGATATGAATCAGATTTATTGTACTATTTCTCTCTGCTGAATATTGAAGATAAAAGAAGATTTGATCAAAGGGTTTCCCCACACATTGTGGGGTTTGTCCCTAGCTAGCCGCCACATCTTGTGTCTCTTGTCTTGGCTTGTTTTCTGTCGATCGTTTAATGTTCTATCTGCACTTTACTTTATGTACATGTGATTGCTAATTTGTGGAATATAATAAGAAAAAGAATTAAACTGTTATAAGCATAGAACATATCATAACTTAACAACTTGGGAGGCAAGTAGGGGTCTTTTCCTATCTCCTTGGATGTTTTTACCACTAATCGGTCTCAAAACAAGCCACTACAGGTCGTCCTACAGGATGTCATAATGCTTCCTACACGATGTCCTAATGCTCCTACAGGATCCCTTGTATTCCTATAGGATCCAACCAAGAGAAATAGGGGTGACTTGGAAGGTGGTATAGGGCTTAGGGAAGGTGAACGATGGAAGAAACAAGGCAAGGGAGTGACTAGGACTTCCTCAAATCTCAACCCAAAATTTGTAAGATGGTTGGATTTGCTCAACAAACTTGGGAAGTTGTTCTTATGGAATGATGAATTGGTTGAGGGACTTGGTGGCTTTTGGTGATCATGGATGGATGAGGTTACGCTAGGGTTGTTGGCATGAGATCTTCCTGCACTATTGAAACTCCTACAATACATACATTACTGGCATTTATCCATAAATCACATCAAACAAGGAAGATTTCTAATCAACTTAAGAAAACAGAATTTCATTATTTAGTTGCCTAATTCATGCATGGAAATACTTGCAGAATATTGTGAAACACCATGATATCTAATACAAAGCTAAAGATATCAGAAATGACAATTGAAACCTATTCTTGAAAACTAAAAAGATGTTGGCCTAAGTATTAGAAAACCCTAAATTCCATAAGAAACCAGAATTATGTCTTTTTGGGGCTGAATAGGAGTTTTTCCTCAAACCATGGTCCCTGAAGGGAGGAGTGAGGCCAAATCCACCTGTTATCATTATTTTCGGTATTCCTTTATCTCTCTAAAGCTACTGCTAAAGTAATGCACAAATGGAAGTAAAATAATCAAATTCACCACTACTTGCAATGAAATAATGCCAAAACCAATTCAACACTTGATCTATGAAATAACCTAAACATACAAGTAGAAGAAGAGGAGCCTTTGTTGCTAGGGTTAGGCCCTAACCCAAAAGCTTCAGCCCTCAGAGTCAACTCAGAGTTGGATCAAGGAAATGCTCATTCTCATTATCATATCAGAAAAATTACATAACAATGTTTTTCCACAAAGTTTGAGCTCGAAAATGCTCAATGCTCTTACATAAAAGATCTGAATCCCAACGAGGCTTTAGGCCTCCTTATTTATACAACTGAAGTATCCAAAAAATTCCTTAAATCTATGACGACTTGGCTCCCAAACTTAAGATGAACTGGCTCTTAACTGTCATTGGCTGGCTGCCCATGATCTCCATGACTCGACTGCTTGCAACTTCGAGCTAGTGTGATTTGATTGAGGAATATTCGAATGAGTGAGGATTTAATGAGGAGGATCTATCTCCTATAATCTCTCCTCATTGTCTCATTCGAGTTTCTGCCCTTAATTAGCCAAAATTGCCATGATTTTCTCTCAAAAACCTGCAAACAATGCACATTAGACCACTAGACATACATCTTACTTTTACTCATCTCATTAAGAAAAATATAATTAAACCATGTAAGGAATTATGAGAAGAGTTGATTTTAATAAGCTTGGAGGTGTATTAAGGCCCATATCGTTACCCAATGATGAGGCTCATCAGTGGTGTACCAAGGTGAGACTCCACCACTGCCACGTTGTCCAAGTTTGGTTTGATTATCCTTAATGCAACCCTTAGAACAACCTTTGTTGCTAGCTATGGCCTGCGACCTAGCCAAGCAGCAAGTTAGGCCTACGGTCCTCCATCAAACAACTTACAAACACCATCAATGGAGTAATATCTAGCCTACAAGAACTTGCCTTGCTGTCAACACTTTCTAGCACCCAATCCGCATATGTATCTAGCCCTACGTTGATTTGTTCTGAGCCTATAGGACAGATCTATTCAATGTACTACCTCACCTTATTGTTGCGGCTCCCCCACCTTTCAAACAGTCCTTAACCCATTCCTAAGAACAACCTCTATCACTGCATTGTAACCTAAAATTCTCATGCTTATTTCAGGCTTCTTCTTATTGTGTTAGGGCTCCCTTTGCTGCAACTCGGGTCTCTCCTTTAGTCAAGGCTAGGGCTCCTTCTCTTGCTACAGCTAGGGCTCCTTTTGATGTGGCTTAGGGCTCCTCCTCTAGCTGCGCATTAGGGCTCCTTAGATCTATGGCTAGGGCTTCTCTTCAACTACGACTAGATCTCCTTCATGACTAAGGTTAGGACTCTCTTAGATGACTACTTCCAATACATCCTCCTTGATAGAAGATAAACCCAAACAAATGGAGAGAGATCATGAGATCATGTGTGCCTGAAATGACTTGAGGTATCATCTATTTAAATGCAATGTTGAGGTTGAGCTGGGGGTAATTTTCTTGTTGGCCGACCTTAACAAATTGTCAATAATACAAATAAATTCATATCTCCATAAATACATGTCGGAATCTGTTAATTTTAGGTATGTTCTATGCTGATAGAAAATTTACTTCAATTTTCCATATTAGTTCAATATCAATTCCATATTAGCAATCACATGTAGCATGATAGTAAAATGCAGATAGAACATAAACATAAATCGCAGAAGACAAGCCAAGACAAGAGGACACAAGATGTGGTACTAGCCAGGGACAAACCCCAATGTCGGGAAACCCTTGATCAATTATTCTCATATGTTCTTCAATAGTTCACCAGAGAGAGAGATAGTACATATACATCAGAAGTCAACATTTTGACTTATCAAAATAAGAGCAGAGATCTTCTCAAAGAAGATGTCACATTAGGTAGCCGATCTGGACTCAGGTGAAGGCATACTACTTCAACTGATCCTCCAAGGTGACTCCATCACCATGTTGCAACTCACTGTGATGACCTCACCTCATCATCATGCTACACTTGTCACTGTGTTGCACCCATTCACTAAGTTTCTCTTATCACTGAGCTGCACCGAATCACGGTTTTACCCATCACCAATGTCACATGGTTCGGGTTCGACAATGATTGGGTTCGGTTTGAGTTCGAATTTTTTGATGAGGTTCACTATTAGGTTCGTCTATATATATAAATATATATTAATTTAAAATGAATTATAGGATAAAATAGTAACAAATCAACATCAATAAACATAAAATATGCTAGCACAAACTTGGAAACTGCAAGAACTTAGAAATTGCAAGGGTAAAATACAAGCCTGAGTTGTGACATGAAGTTATGAGTTTTGATCTATTGACTTGGTCATTGGCTATGAGGTTCGATGAGGTTCGCCAAAATTCGAACCTCAAGGTTAAAGTTCAATGAACCTTGTGACATAGCCCATCACTGTGCACTTGTTGCACCACTCCTTCATTGTTGTACCTATCACTGTGCACTATGTTGCACCACTCCATCATTGTTGTACCCATCACTGTGCACTATGTTGCACCATTCCATCATTGTGCACTATGATGCACCACTCCATCATTGTTGTACCCATCACTGTGCACTATGATGCACCATTCTATCACTGTGCACTATGCTACACCACTCCATCACTGTTGTACCCATCAATGTGCACTATGTTGCACCATTCCATCACTGTGCACTATGTTGCACCACTCCATCACTGTTGTACCCATCCATGTGCACTATGTTGCACCATTCCATCACTGTGCACTGTGTTGCACCACTCCATCACTGTGCACTATGTTGCACCATTTACACTCACCAACCTTATCTATTTACTATGGCTTGCAGCATAGCAGAGCAGCTAGGCTATAATTGCAAATCCCTTCAACTGGTCTTCAATGTAGTGATTACTTTCATTGTTTATTGCCTTTACCCCTTTCTCTATCCATCTAAATCAAAGTCTGTAACATACAACAATTTTTGCACTTGCATTTATGTCAACACAGTCCTAATCATATGTTGTCCAATCTTGAACACACATCTTTCAACACTCTACTTCATGTCATATGCTTGAAGCTGGACACTGTCCCTGTCCAAAACAACGTTTAGATTAGGCATCATATGGCTCTCCTCTTTCCAGCTTATAGGAATCCTCTTCTTGTGGCGAATTATATCTCTTTGGTTAGGGCATCATGGAGCCCTTCTTTTGCTGCGAAATACGACCAGCATTTAGAGTGCATTCGGACTGTGACTAGGCAATACACAAAAATGTAATGAGGTCTCTTTTAGGCCAGCGTGTAGACTTCTCCTTAACTGCGTTAGGGTTTTCCTCCTTCATGATTGCATTAGACCTTAAGGTCATCTCCATAGGGAATTTAGGCAGCATCTTAGTATCTTTGTGATTAGGGTATGACATCATTTACGGTAGTGTACTTAAGCTTCTTATTGTTGTGTAGAAAGGTCCCATTTAGGACAATGTAGAACCTTGTGTAGATCCACCATAAGAGTTGTCCTCCATGTTATGCTTCTACCATATTAGGACAACGTAGAGCCTTCTCTCCCTTGGTTGCATCTAGATCTAGGGCATGTCTTCTCCATGACAGCGTAGAGCTAAGGCATCTTCTTCGTAGGGCTGCGTAGTCTCTTAGGATCTCTCCTCCCACCAAAACCAAAAGACAAGTGGAGAGGAGGAAATCACAAGAAGAGTGTGTGTCCAAATGACTAGCAAGCCACCTCTTTTTATTCTAAAACGTTGAGCACAAGTGGGGGCAATTTGGTTGTTGGTCAACCTTGATGAATTGTCCCATAACACAAATAAATTCATATCTCCATGAATACATGTTAGAATTGGATGATCTTTAGATCAATCCTACACCTCTTGACGAGAGGAATCGAATAAAAATATCATATGTCATTAATAATATGGCCCATATGGAGTTTGGCCTAGTTGCCAATTTTAACAAAATCAAATGATCTTTAGATCAACCCTACACCTCTCAGAGAGAGGAATCCAAGAAAAATATCAGCTACCATAAATAAGGTGACCCACCTAGGGTTTGGCCCTAGTTGCCAATTTTAACATAGACCCTCATCTCCTAGATAGCCCTGAGATGATAAACATGGAAGCATTTACCTGCCTTCCACATTTTGTTTCCTCCCTCATTTTTGCCTGCCTGGCTAAGCTCTCTTTAGCCTATGAAATCATGTGAGTTGTCCCTTGTCTCTCTGATTTTTAGTTTTTGTTTTGTCATTCTTAGTTTATTTTGTGTCTACCTACCAGAATATGCCACACAAGTCCACATTCCAAGCAGTTTTCCCCTTCCACCACATCTCTGGAATCTGTGTACCACAACTCAGCCCATTTAATTTACTTAAATTTTTAATGCTTAAAATAAGCAGGGAAATGCAACTAGGGTTATTACACCTTGCTAAGAAATATCTCCTAGTGATGCCCCTTTACATAAAGTAATTACAACACTCGATAGCATTATTACTTTATCAACCACATATGCTTTTTATTACAAAGACAAGTAAAACCATGATAATAGACTAAAAAGAAAAATATAATTATGAAAAAACATGATCTCACATAAAAGCAAAAGTGATACCGAATACCATTAGATGTTCATATAAATTTCCAATTAATGCATAATATGAACATTGTGTCAATATTTCATAAAGCTAAAACCTCAAAAGTTATAAACAAGCATAATTAACAATATCTAAAATACTAATTTTTGGGAAGATAAACATCTTTTACTGGTCCAAACCTTTCAAATGGGATGCAAAGATCCTCATGCCTGTGAAACAAAAACAAATATTGTTACCCAAAACAAATTACTAGTAAGATAAAATGATCTAAAAAAACATTGATATCAAGTACGATACTGAAATATAAAGCAATAGATTTTCATAAACATTCATAAATAGTTGTATAACATATGCTTAAGTACAATTGAATTTTCAATCAGGTTGTACGAAAAACTCTAACATAACTCCTTAGCCATGTAAATACCTAACCCCATTTCCTCCTTTTCTCTTGTCAATTTTGCTTATGACGTTGAGATTTAGTATATTTCTACTTAAACATATCTTTTTATACTTTTTCACATACTTTCACATTTTTAGATTGTGATACTTATATGTTTCCTTATGTTCAATGCATCTTTTTTCTTAATAGACACAATATCTATGTTTTTAACTATAATAAATCATGTCGGTGTAGGCCACTACCATCGTGAGCATAGGTTTCTCCTCTAGAAGGAGATAATTTTTTTAGATGGCATTAGAAACCATTGATGAGTTAGTAGAATATTCACTAGATCATCTAGAGGAAGATGACAAAACCCAAACTATTTATGATCCCTCTAATTCCATTGTCGTCTTAAATGTATCTTGCTATATATTTTCACATACTTTCACATTTTTAGATTGTGATACTTGTATGTTTCCTTGTTTTAAATGCATCTTTTTTCTTAATAGGCACAATGTCTATGTTTTTAACTATAATAAATCATGTTGATGTAGGTCACTACAATTGTGATTATAGGTTTCTCCTCTAGAATGAGATAATTTTTTCATATGGTGTTAGAAATCATTGGTGATTGGTGAAATTGGCAACTAGGGCCAAACTCCATATGGGTCACCTTATTTATGACAACTGATATTTTTCTTGGATTCCTCTCTCCGAGAGGTGTAGGATTGATCTAAAGATCATTCGATTTCGACATGTAAAAATGAAGATATGAATTTATTTGTATAATTGACAAGTTGTCAAGGTCACCCAGCAAACAAAACAAGCATTTTTACCCCCATTTCATCCTCAACGTTGCATATAAAAGGAGGAGACCTCAAGGAATTATTTCATCATCTCATCTCATCTCATCACATCTCTCTCCCCTCACTTGATTGGGCACACTAATCTAGGCAGCAATCTCTCACACGTGCAAAGGAAGGACACTTTTTGCTTGACCGAATTTCAGAAAGTTGTTTTTTGGGCTGCATTGAACAATGTTGACCTCCCTTTCACTGCTCTTTTGGTGAGGCATCTCCTCCTTGGCAGGCCGCAGAACTAGGCACGAAAACTGAGGTGATTTGACCTCTAGTTTGACTTGCGTTGACTGCCCTAGTTGCTCGCTGCAATTTGACTTCAGTTGACCAGACTTTGACTGAGTTTTTCAGATTGTCTTGGAATGTTTGGGTTTGTTGTTGGAGGCTGAAGTTGACTGGTTTTGACTAAGCCGCTTAGAGAAAAAATTCTGCATTGTTTAACTAGCGTTGACTTTTCTGGTTAGGGATTTTCTGTTGCTATCATAAAATATCAAATTTATAAATTTGTACTATCTCTCTCTGCTGAACTATTGAAGAATATAAGAAGAATTGATCAAGGGTTTCCCCACATTAGGGTTTTTCCTTGGTTGGTGCCACATCTTATGTCCTCTTATCTTGGTTTGTCTTCTAATGTTTATGTTTATGTTCTACCCGCAATTCACTATCATGATGATATGATTGCTAAATTGGATATTGATATTGGGCTAATAAAAAATTGCAGTAAATTGCTCTTAAGCATAGAACATACCAAAAATTAACATGATACCAGAGTTGAGGTGAAGACAAAGCCCAAGCAAGAGTGAAAGAGCAATCACCAAAGACAGTTGGACAAGGACAAAAGGCTCAATGGGTTCCTCATCCCACTTCCCGGCTAAAGACAAGCTCCGTGAAAAGTCTGACTATCATGGATGGAAGATGTCTCTTGATTTGACATTGGAAGAACAAGAAGTGTTGGATTATGTGAAGGGGAAAATCCATAAGCCTTCTTCAAATGCATCATTTTCTACGAAGAACAATTACAATAAGGTTGAAGTCAAAGCGAAAAATATTATCAGAGATTCCATAGATAATCGTCTGGTTGCCTACATATCCGATTTGAACACCTCCAAGGAGATCTATGACAGGTTGGTCAGCATGTTCAAGGTTAGTGATGCAAATCAAATTTTATTTCTCAAGAATAAGTTGAAGGATATTAAGAAGGTCAAGGACAAGGATATTCAATCCTACTTCTTAAGGATCACTGAGAGCAAGAATGACCTTCTGTCGATTGGAGAGGTCATTCCTGGCAGGGAACTTACTATCACTACCCTTGGAGGACTCCCACCCAAGTGGTATATAATATATATTTAGAACCACTATTCTCAATAATGATCGAATTCCATGGTTTGAAGAATTAATGTCGAGATGTATTCAAGAAGAAACAAGAATTGTGGAGCAAGAAATTCCTTCTAATAGAGGCAACCCCATTTCTTTCTCTTCTCATGCCAAAAGGAGAAATAATGTAGGGTCTAAAGGTCATTTCAATGGAAAGCGCAGATCTAAGGGTGGAAGGAAGGGCAGGTGCTTTGTTTGTAATAAGTTTGGCCACTATGCAAGGGAGTGTCGAAATAGAAGGGACACATCACATGATGATGATCACAACCATTCCAGGGGAAACTTCAACAACAACAATCAAAGGAATGGCAGGTTCAATGGCAAAAGCAATGCAAGACATCAAGGAAATAATCAACCCTCCAAGAAAGCAAGGAACTCCAGGTATGAAGAATCAAATGTTGTTAACAATAAGGAAAAGGAATACTATCTTATATCGGCCCTATCCACTACCTGTCCTCCGGACTCTTTGCGGAATTGCTAATTGATAGTGGTGCCTCAAGGCACTTCACCAGATACAAGGAAGCTCTCTCTAATCTGATAGAGAAGGAGACAAACTTGGAAATTATTCTTGGAGACGATGCCACCTATCCCATGAAGGGAGTAGGAAATGTTACCCTTCAATTGAATCAAGGTAACACGATTCATTTACAAGAATTTCTATATGTACCTGATCTCAAGAAGAACCTTGTTTCCATTTCAACAATGGAAGACAAAGGATACAAGGTGGCGTTCATTGATGGAAAGGTACGCATTTGGAAAATGAATTTTAAAGATGCTTTTACTCTTGGGTTCCAGGTTGACACTTTGCATCAAGTTGGAGGAAGTCCATTGGGAGCCATCTCTTGCGACACATCTCTACAATTTGAACTATGGCACTAGAGGTTTTCCCATCTTCATTATAAGGCTCTACCTGATTTGAGACAGATGGTGACAAGTATGCCTGAGTTCAAAGTAGATCATGAAGGATGCTTGACATAAATCTAGATGAGGTTTTAACACTCAACTTTTCATTCCAACTGCATCACATGTCCGATGAAAGTGTGTCTACAAAGAACCCACGTGACCGACTTCTTAGGATGGCGAAGTCTCTCAACCATAAAGAACAAGAGATTAACACTAATACTACACCTTTCTTGGTCATAGTAGTAGAACAACAGATTAACACTAACGCTACACCTTTCTTGTTCTGGTTCATGGAAGCATTAAACTGTTACTCATAAGTGTTTGAGTCTTTAGATGCTACACTTAAAAGGAATATCATAGATTGTATGAATATTGAAAAATAATGCCTTGCCCGAGACATAGTGAACATAATTTCTTGTGAGGGGGAAGAAAGTATTGAAAGGTATGAAGTCGTACAAAAACGGGGAGCTAGAATGACTATGGCAGGCTTTAGTGTGTATCCTCTAAGTGCTAATGTTAAGGACAGTTAAATCTTTGCTCCATCAATCATACTGCAATAGCTAAAAGACTAAGGAAGAAGGAACTATGTATTTTGGATGGTTGGACATCTGCTTGGAATTGAGAAGCAAGGACTGTAAGAAGGTTCTTATACAATAATTTCTTACAATTTGTCAATACCATTGCAGAAACTGCATATGACTTTCATGTGTGTTAGGGAAGAGTTCAGAAATTTGCTTCCTTACGAAGGTAGAGAGGAAAATGATAAGGCTTGCTAAAATCAGCGATATGCCTATCTGCACAGAGGGAAATAGGATAGAGACAGTTACTATTTAACTTTCAGGAACTTATGCTTGATTAGCTAAAAATTATTGGATTTTTTTTCTCATGATCTTGAGTACAGAGTCTCATAATCAACTAGATGAAAAATCAAGTCTATCTTTCAAATGTTTGAACCAAGACTGTATCACTAATATTACAGCAACAAAATAAATAATTTCAGTTTATAGAGAGGTAGCACAGTGGCAACATACTTGAATTTTTGGGGTGCTTCAAACAATCTTGTCCTGAAGATATGATTCCAGGTTGTTTGCAATTTTTAACTGGTGCAGTTAGCTCTAATTTTGAAACTTTGTTAGCTCTGTTGTAGGTATCATTTTGCATCAATTCTTTGCCAGGCATTTTTCTTAGACTCGCTAAAGGAGTCTCATTTTCCGCATCCTTCATATGAGCAAACCTTTGATCCAGCATTGGTTTTCCATACAAACTTTCAAAGAGATAAATTGGAGGTTCAAAGCAGGTTACAAGACCTCCTTATATAACAGACACAGGTGATCCCGGAATGTGGCAAAAGTTCTCAACTTCAGCGGACGTTAAAGAAAACAAAGAGCTTATGTTTGAAATCTCTAACGACATGCTTGGACAACCTATTCCTCTACGTTGCTATCTTGTGAAGGATAGTGTTTCCCTGCATTACTGACCGTTCCGATAGCCCATGCTTCCTGATCCATTGGTTTTGGCTTCTCCAGACACTAAAGAGCATTAGAGATTGTATTCCATTGCACAAAGATGCGTTGAAAGGGAAAATCTGCTAGAGCATAGTATTTCATGTTGAGGTCTCAAATTATTGGTTCCATACAAATAGAAACCGCCAAAAGATATCTACGAACTAGCTGAATAATACAAATTTTCAGTCTCAGAATGTTGAAGTAAATCTGTAAAGAATGTGGCATTAGATTTCTTAGCTTAGTGAAAGTCGTAATGTTCTATCCTATTTGTCAGTCATAAAAATCTCACAAAAACCTGTAAAGTTTGTGCCATTGTGTATGCTTAGCCTCTAAAAGCCCTAGCTTTCTATCTTCTTCTGTGTAATTTGTACATAACACCATCAAATACTAGAATAATGAATGTCCATTCTCAAATAACTTTGAAATGTGGAGAGCCGAGACATAAACCATTCAATCAAATTACAAAATCATGATCCTTAACTCAATGCACTTCTTCCCAAACTCTGCTGTTTTTTTTCAAACAAAATTGAGCACAGCCTCCTCTCGTCCATTTATAGAGAGCCTTAATTTATGAAATCTTTCCTGTAAGCCAAAATAGAGTCAAACATTTCCATTGAAAGCTCGGAATAACTGAACTGGAAAGAACCCTTGAATATATATTAATGATATTTTTTATCTTTGATTCTTCCGCTTAAAACACTGTTTTGAGCATGGTCTCTTTAGATAGATTTGGTTCAGAGAATACAATGAATTATTTAATGAAATATTTCCAAAAATATGAAATATAGCCAATTTTTCCAATCAAGAACTCAAATAACTACATCAGGAGAAAGCTTATATAATTCATGATGACGACAGGAAAAATAATGGCGCTTTGCAATTTTAGCACCCTTTTGCAGAAAATTACCTTTTCTGAACTCGTTTTAATGGTGAAGAAACACAAGTGCAAGATCTAGTGGCTCAGGGATCAATTCTGGGCAATGCTTATGCGATTGCAAACCAATATTGTTCAGATGCGGGCTTGCGAGGTCGAGGGATACATGCAATGGCGGCAAACTACCAAGAGGCTTTGAATCTAAGGGCAGGATAGGATGTTTACCGTCCGATCATGTCATCGATGACCATAGATTTGTCTTTTAATCAAATGGATTTTCAAATAATTTGGAATGTTAAATCCAGAGAATTTGGAATATTTTACAAATTTTATTATTTAAGCGGAATAATTTGTTTAGTTGGATGTTTTTGGTTCGGGCATTGGACATTGCACATTATTAAGGAGAAATACTATTGCCATCCTAGAGTTTACTACTGTTTTTTAAGGTTCAGTGATAATATAGACTATGAAATGTACCAAACCACTACCAAGTGTTTCTAAGGTGAATAGTTGGCCTAATGATGCTCATGAAGATCATTTAAGGGATGGTTTTTAGGGCCTTAAGCATTGTTTAGGGATGAAAACTGGTTCATGAGGGCCCAAAAGAAGTGTAACATAATGTTCATGGTCCATGTATAAGTTCCCAAGCCACTTCAATACAACCCCTAAAAAGAAAATATTTTTCCTAGATATGTTGTATGGAAAATGTTTAATATTTTCCTTTAGTGAATAATTCATATTGACTACTACTACAGATTTTAGAATATCTAGCATGAAAAAGTGTTCAAATTTTTTCATGTTATATGTTGATGCCTATTGCTATACTTGTTATCTTGCAACCTTTATTCTTCTAGAAATATATAGCTGTCTCATATAAAACCTCAAGCCATAGGCTTGGTAACACCCTTCAAATAATATTTACTCTCATTTATGAAATATTTTGTATTTCCACTTTTCAACTTCACTCACAAAGAAATAAAAATCTAGTTAACAATGAGTAAAATCCATCAAAAGTGCTACCTAAAGTCGTGGTTATTTTATCTATTAGATATGATGAAACTATTTATGAAATAAAAGATATCAATATGTGACATAGTAATCATGACCATTTGTGGGAATTATTACCTATAATTATTCATCTCATACATCAATTTGTTTCAATTACAAGAGATATTGAATAATCAACCCATGTTCATTTACCAATGATATAAAAAATAGGATGAGATTCTAGTTTCTTCTTTAGAAATTCTCATTTTGGATAGTCTATGTGTGGTGTTTTATTTGAACTTTGGTATTGTTTAATTTTATATTATAACTTCTCTCCTATACATATTTATTTCTCCTAAAATTTCAAAGAGGATCTTTGGACTACATGTACATATAATTGAAATGGATGAAGGTGTCAATTGGGAGGCTGGTGAAGAACTTGAACTTGCAACTCTAATAGTGGATATTAACCATGCAAGATTGAGTGGTTAATATGTTGAGAAGTATCTTTAGTCATTGGAATTTAATCTTCAAGCCAGAGGGGCCATATAAGAGCTCTATCATTTTCTATTGCACATGTTTAGAGATATTTAATTCTACATGAATTTAAAAAATTAGAGATTTGTGTCCAAGAGATCTTCAAATAAAAGAAAATGATATAGTTTCTTTGCAATGTGAGCATTTATTCATCTATAATTAGGCTAGGTTGGCATAAGATTTGTAGGGAGGATATCATAGAGGTGAATGTTGTCAAAAAGGTCTATAAAGAACTTCAAAAGAGGGTCTTGTTAAGCTTATGGATTCCAAACTTCAAAACCCCCCAAAGAGAAATTTTAATCTCCCTCGATAGTAGTGTGACCCAAGTGAATGGAGGGAAGCTTTACAAAAGAGAGCTAGAAATATTATCTATTCAAGTAAAGCTTGTAAAGGTTTAATAAAAAAAAAGACATGTCCAATACCTCATATTAAATATCAACAAAGATTCCTGAGTGAATAAAATAATCATTTTTTAGGCTAATGAAACCAACATTTCATCTTGTGACAAGGCTCCCTAAATGGCCAATAACATCATTAGATAAAAACTCCCAATGAGGAAGAGAATTCTATAGTAATTGGATCCCCTTTTCCCCACCCTCCATTGATTCTTGTATAATGACAATATGAGGGTAGTGAACTTGATTATACTGTTTACAGCTAAGTTTTTGATAGGGTTGGCTAATGCCTTGCAATTCAAGGGTAAGATCTTCAGTTTGAAAGAGATTCAATGCTTGAAGCTCTAAGGGGAAATTTAGGGCCATGGTTAAAATCATTTAAATCACTTGAAGCCATTTTGTAGGTTAATCCTACCCCCTCAATCACTAAACCCTAATTTAACTTATCTACCATAGTTCAAAGATTTTAGACAATTATTTCCCATTATTTTATGTTAGCTCTATGATACACTCAAGGTTAATGGAATGTTTCCAAACATGGCCTATTATTGTCTAATTTCCTAAAATATTCCATCTTCTAGGAGCAAGAAGGGTCTCACTTGAGGCACATATAATAATTCCCATTAAGTAATGCGCAAAATGTCAAATATTTTAGCGGGGATCACATTCATTATGATATTATTGGTGCGAATTTAAACCATTAGAACTAACATCATTCAAATGAATAAAAACATGCATATATCACCCGAATATAGTACAAATACAAACACATCAGTAGAATAGTATTTCGTTATACTAATAACATGCATGGTATTACATAACTCTAATGTAGAGTGAACACCAAAAATTGATAAAAAAATGTAACCCCTCTTACAAATTATCCCTAATATTGAATCTATTTAAGTACCTTACAAACCTCGTATATATAGGAAACTAGAGTAGCTGCAAAAGATTCAAAATTATAATAGAGAAACAACCAACCATAAGCCACTTAACAGGAAAAAAAAGAGAGTACAAAAGAGTTTATTTCTTTAGAGAGATACACAAATTATCCATAAAAGTAGGTGCAAAAAATATATGAGATGACTCGTTAGCCTTGTGTACTTAACCTCATATAGATCCACATATTCAACCTTCTACATGTTTACTTCTACAAATTCATATTTTTTCATGTTTTGTTGAGCTTCTCTTTGTGCCAAAACTTAGTAAAATATGATACACAAAAATGCCTCGGTCATGCCTTCCAACTCATCCTTGAGTTGGGTTCTATGCTTCATATATGTCCTCCTCTTATGACCAATATTTGAATTGCGTGGCACATATCAAACTTTCACCTAGTAAGTATGGCTTGTACCTACGATAACTCCCTTATCTAAATATTGGATATGATGATCACAAGTAGGTAACTTTCTTTATGAAGCCTTTACATGTGTAACTTTATTATGGTAGGACTAGCATACATAGGTAGATCTCTAATATCCCTGTGGATTTTTTATTACAATTGCACATGATGATAACTAGAATAACCATGGGGAAATATATACACGTGCAACATTCCTACTTTAGGCAATCATAACCCTCATCTTAGCCACATTACTAGATACTCTTCCCAAAATATGTTTGATATTT
This sequence comes from Pinus taeda, assembly GCA_000404065.3. Taxonomy (NCBI): domain Eukaryota; kingdom Viridiplantae; phylum Streptophyta; class Pinopsida; order Pinales; family Pinaceae; genus Pinus; species Pinus taeda. The sequence goes on from APFE031230020.1 coordinate 252,494, forward strand.
CCTCCCAATTGTAGTTTTCAACTAAAAGGATCCATCAAAGCTTATCTCAGTTTCACGTTGGCCTTCTCAATTCTAAATGTACAACTACCTTAAAAATGGTGATGTTGAAAAATTGGACGAAAATTATAGGAAAGATAGTGGCCAAATCCTTCACTTACTTTACCTTCATTGTCCATACCTAACTAATGAGAGCGCAAGAACACCTACTTCTCTAGAAGCACCTATAATAATTTTGTGGGTTTAGCTAAATACCCTTTGGTTAGTGTTTACACATCAGTCTAGATACTAAAGTGATGTGCCTACAATCATAATCCACTAGGTATATTTTCTCTTAAAAAACTATGCAAATATAGATGTCCCTTTTATGGCCAAGTTCCACCAAAATGGTTCCTCCTTGGTCTGGTTGCGTGAAGATGAGTGCAAACCAACTTCTTGTCATGGTAATAATCGCCAACAACTGGTCCAATAAATGTCTCCAGATTTCCATAGTCCAATGCTTCAATCGCCCAGGGGTATAATTTCGACCACAAACCCTTCCAACAAGCACAATACTCTCAGTACATGCATCTTGGGCCATATTGATACCTTCTACGAATACCAACAGACGCCCCTTCTCATGCACCTTGGTGCATTTTGTTTTTTTCTCCCCCCCCCCCC
>APFE031230020.1:253598-273573 GCA_000404065.3 Pinus taeda
ATTTATGGAAACCTTCACATCATCCATCTCTGAGGTAAATGCGTTGACCTGGACTTCCGGTTCATGGTGTATCACCAGTGAAACCCAGTTTGGTGTTGATGTGGCCCCTCAACCTAAATTTGGGAAGCCTCCATAGAATGAGAAGAATAATCCACAAGTTCCTCGTCGATACAAAATGATGTTCACATGTACTCCGTTATACAATCCCTATGTGATGTTGTGCACGGCACCCTCTGAGAGACATTGGCCCAACTGAACAAAAAGTTCACCTCCACCATTCAATCCCATAACTAGTTGATCGAGAAAACCAGCGAGACCATAAGCTGCCAAACCGCCGCAGATAAATATAAACCATGTGCACTGACCTTTGTTGGCTAGCGTTGTGACCATTCCCTCACGCTGTTATCGCTCCTGGGTGCAGGTGAAAACCCATCTTCGCACCAGAAAAAACCCTAGGGTTACACTGCCATGGAAATTCCTCTTGGATTCTTCCATATGATCTTCTCTAGACAAATTCCTTATTTCCATTTGATTTCTGTTCTATCTGCAATTTCTTATCTAATATTGGAGCATCTCCATAGATTAGTTAGCTTTACTAAACCAAACATTTTATTAGAAATAATAATTAATCTTATAACATTACAACTTCACTGCACTTTTTAACCACACACAGCTTATTTTTATGTCACCATAATTCACCTTTAATGTAAGATGATTACATTGAAAAATCAACCAAAATCCCCTCTAATAATTTTTCCTACATAGAAACAAGCATCATATGATTAATAATTCTTTACCATAAGCAATACCTCCCTATTAAGCCAAAGAAAAAACACATTTCATTTAATGGAATTTAATTCCAATTGAAAAACACAAATTCATTTCATTTAAGTTCCATTCAAGGTTTCACCGCATTTCTGCTTTTCAAATATCAAATTTGTTCATTCCCTCGCGTTCCAGGGAGGAAGGTCACCATATCATCCCATTCTTTTTCTCAAATATCAAAATTTATTCATTTCCCTCAGGTTGCAGGGTTTTTCTAGGGAGGAAAGAGGAAGGTCGCGGCCATGTTGTCGTAGGTTTGATTTGATACATTTGGTTTAATACAATAAATTGGATTCTAGGTGCCTCCAATCGTGGTGGTTTCATTCTACGAATGGATCTGCACAAGGTTCCTCATGCTCCGCACAAGGTTCCTCACACTCCTGTGTGATGGCCCATCCCCAAGCCTCCATCACTCTTTGAAACTTTAAAACACTTCTAGACAAGTGCAAGAGGCACTCAAGAGGTTGTATGTACAAGATTCCGCAGAGGAAGATGGAGCCGAAGGTATGGGTTATGTGCCAAAGAAGACGACAAGTGTCTTTCCGACCCTGAAATCAGTGAAGAAATTAAGCAGAAAAGAGAGCAAAAATGTGTTGATTAAGACAAGGAAATAAAATATCCCAAGACTGTAGGAGGTCACCATCTAGATGCTCTGCCACAGGTGGATTGTGATATCCAGTCGTTCTTATAAATGTTAGAGACACAAAAAAGGCCTCGGATTTTCCTGTACCACAAGGTTGTGAGAGTTCCAGAGCAATGAAATCAGATGCCGAGGAAATGGATGTGAGCTGAGACAAGCAGGATTGAGGCTTTGTGCCAGAGGAGAGGTTTCCAGAGGATACTAAACCCACTCAAGGGGTAGGTAACTGCATTTTATTTTTACTGTTTAATTATAAGAATTAATGCAAGAAACTTGTCCATGAGTGACTTCCATTGGTTTAGGTGAGAAGTCTGGATGGTAATTTTTCTACCAAAATCACCTGATGCTTTCCTGTTATGCCATTTAGGTGGCGTGGAAAATAGTGATAGTGAAGTATGGTGGTTGGGTTAAACTCTGCTAACCTCACTAGTGAACCAATGCCTTATTGGTGGCTTATGTAGAGATTTTCACTTTTGAAATAACTAATAGCTTGCCATATGTCATTCAATAGAACGATTTAGGTTGGATGTCGATATTACCAAGTAAATTTTTTTTAAAACTACGATGGGCAATGAAGATTAGATCTACCCAACCGATGGACTTCTCTACCCTGTGCTACATCAAAATTTGATGACATGCAACATTGTTCAGATCAATGTCAGTAGAGGCGTGACTAGTATACCTCTTTTCCATTCAGTTCTTGTTCCTATTATCATTTCCATTCCTCTGTTGGGATTACACTTCTACAACACCACCAGTTTTTAAGTGCATGATATATTCAGAGAGATGGGTGGGTTCAAGTTGCTTATCCGTCAAAATTCTATAGTAACGATTCTAGTTTTGTTTTGTTTCTGGTTATGTTTATGTTTCCTATTTCTAGTAACGTAGGTTTTGTATCTCCAAAACTCAATTTTATAGTGGTAATGTACCCCGTCACAAAGGTGATTTACACTTATTATTCACAAGAAACCTTGAGTCCTATTTCTTGTTCTATTCACCATGTAGTCATGTCCCTTATTTTGTTTACGCTTTACCCTTTTTGGTAAAATACACTTGGACTATGGATTGATATTTTAAGAATGCCATAACAAATTTCCTATGAATACAAGGCAAAGTAATGCACAGGACTTGAGTATGTCATGAAATGTTCAAATAGAAAAATCGTCTTTGACGTTGGTGTAGCCGTAATCATTTTGGGTGAAAATCCAAATATTTTGATTCGATTTTTCTTAAAATTATGTTATTGAACTTTCTTTTTTACTATTTTACATATATGGAAAAACCTCAGCCTTGCTGAGTAAGTTCATGCAGGTTCTCTACTTTACAATCTATTTTTGCTTGCTTGACCTAATAATATTTTTCTTATAATTATAAAACCTTAATATTTGTTTTTTACAAAAAGGCCATACCTTACTTCCAGTTTCTAAAAGTGCGGTATGCTAGACATACTAATGTAAAAGCAAAGATGGGAATGTGCCTTTTTTTAGTCTATGTGTGGGTTTTTTTAGTCATTGCGCAACTAGGTTACTCATTATCCAGTTCTCCTTGTTGTGAACGTGTCGCTCTCATAGATGAAGACTTCATTGTTTTTGTTGAATCTTGTGTCATGAGTGATCTCCTTAGGGGTCTCAGAATCTCCTAGCTTGGAGCTCTCACTTTTACTGTGGAATCTTCATTATCATACCCTCTTACTCCCCCTACTTCCTTGTACATTTGTGTATTCTATATTACCTTTTCTATAACTGTCTTTTGTTTCTAATTTCCATATTTTCCTATTCTCTTACTTGAGTGAAATATTTGGAATTAGTTAACAATAGACTCTAGCCTAATAAATCTATGCATTTTTACGGAAAGGACTCGCAGAAATAGATTATTAGTTAACAATAGACTATAGTCTAATAAATCTATGCATTTTTATGGAAAGGACTCGCATAAATAGATTTATCTGTTTCAAGGTTCTGGTTTTGACATGCAAGTAAAATCATAATTTTATTTATTGTGTATGTATTTTAAAGAGTTATTCTCAAATGTGCTTGTCACTAAAATCTGGGAAAGTTAGAGGGACAATATGTTTTATTTTTGACAAAAGGATGGATTTAAGGTTGCAATAAATGAAATTGAGATTATATAACATGATTGTTTCATCAGAGGAAGTGGCTCTGAGAATCTGGGTATTGTTTTTGGTAAAGATTTGATTTTTAATGCTAGTTAGACCATAAGAATAATCTATTTAGACCGTTAGCATACTCTGTAACCATGCTTGATTAATACCTTGATATGTATTATTAGCTCATCATAAAAAAGGGTTAGTAACCTTACCAAAGGATAGCTATGCTAAATAGTGTATTACTTATCTATGTAGTAATGCTTAGATATTTAGAACACTAGCACTACCTATGGTTAGTCTAGCAAATCCTGGTTGTTAGTTAAATACACAGTAATAATACCAGCTACCTTGCTAGTGTAGCATGGAGTTAATATCACTCTTGTGGATTAACTTTACCTAATCACACCAGTCTGGGCATTTACAGAGGCATAATTATCTAACAGCAATTTGAATATGATAAGATATATGTCTTATGTAATTACAGGCCTATCTTCAGGACGATTGATAGTCTTGTGCATGTGTAAGAGTCTATTTTTCAATTACGCTTGTTGAGCTTAATCAAGCTTGTTACTTTCACTAAGCTCGAGTGGTTTACTCATGATACATAAAATTAAGTCTAGCTACAATTATAGGCATGACTTAGTCTATTACATCGCAGTAAGTGATATAAGGAAAAGTACAACGTAGTGAGTGATATAAGGAAAAGTATATGGTGCTATATTAGAATTGCATGTGAAGTTATCAGATCACTCATGCGTGTCATCTCAGAACTATATTATTATGCTAAGGGAAAAAACTCATATTTTGGAGGAGGTCTTAAATTTTTTTTATTTGAGAAGCGAGATAGAAATGGATTTAGGGTGGGGATTAATGGGAGGAAAAGGAAGATTTTATTAAATTCTAATGATTTTTAGCAAATGTATATCTTATTGCAGAGAGGCCAGAGAACGTGCTTACCATGTGGAATACTACTTCAAAGGCATCCACCATGGAAAAGAGGCCAACTAGCCCTTTTACTTTCAATGCATTTTAAGCCCTAAAAACATTTTCCCATTTTCCTGGAAGTATTTTTGTTAGGTACTTGTTACTGTGATTTGCTCATATAGTTGGATCCCATTTTACCACAACCCTTTAAATTCCTATGGTAATATGATTGCTTTTTTCTTCCATCTGATTTGTCTCAAGTGCAAGATTCAAAAAAAGTTTTCAATCTTAATCAATTATTGAGAATGCTGACATCTAAATATAATGTAGTTCATTGTTTTTAATTAAAATGTGTGAAATCAACAATAGAAGTCATAGTGCCCAACATGATTTTATGGCTTGATTGACAAAATATAATAAAATGGAATAAATTAGAGTACTTCCTCCAAAATTTGTGACCTGACTAAACTAGTAGCTAGCAAGGACGTTTTTACTTTGCAAAATTGGAAAGTGTTCAAGGTTGTAAGTTAAGATATGTATCAAGTGTGCTATATATAAACTGCACACTCTAGGTATAATTACTAGTCAAATATTATAGCCAGTAGTAAATATGATGGTATGGTTAACTAATGTACATGTTTCTTAATATTTATCCCTAGACCATAAAAACAAATGTGTGATTTGTTTAACTCATGAGTGAAAACGATTTTGATAGAACAACAAGGCTGCGATGCAACGACATACCTGCCCAATAAATAATTTATTTTCTTAATAGATTATAGATGTTCTATACAGTAAACCTGTGTGAATATGGTTACGTTATTAAACCAGACAAATCAGCTTAGAATAATTCGATATTCAAAATCAAAGATCATTTTCTTATACGTTCAAACATGTTCAACTAGCCATCATTTTTATTCATTGAAATTTTATAACACAGTCAAAGCCATTACATCCCTTAACATTTATTTACAAGCTCTGCCAATGGATCATGTTAAGATTTTGTGAACAAAACAACTTTCTCAAGCTACTTTTTAATGCCCACATACATATATATATACCTCAAGGATAGTTTAATGCCCACGTACACATATATATATCCCTCCAGGGTAGTTTAATGCATACACATATATATAGTTCAAAGGTAGTTTAGGAATAACTAATCAGTTCATTTCTAAAATAAAAATCTTGAAAAAAAATCCCTGGGAAAGATATACTACAAGTAAGACAGGAAAATCATCGAAATAACTAGCATTAATGACAGTGTATACAAATAGGTATTGTTTTCACAAGAGTTTTTTTCATTCCTCAAATTGTGCTTGGGCCAGAAAACAAAGTTTCAATGTAAATGTAGATGAGAACCTTCCTTTCTGAGAGCAAACCTGGATATTAAAGAAGTGAGTAAGAGGAAAACAGTTGCATATAGTCGAACAGTGAAGCAGGCAATAAAACATTGACCCCCATCCCCTACAAGGCTTTTACAACAGTAATATTTGAATGCTTAAATGGCTTGCACCTCCCATTTGTTCTTGGAACACTATTGCTATATTGAAAAAAATGACTTTAATGCTACTTCACATTACTCACTCAAGGTTTATAAATTATCCATAAGATCTCTGCAATTACCCAAGTATGTTTTACATAAATTGCAAATTTATTATACACACTGTGCAATGGGCTTTACATTGTTAATATGTAGTGTAGAATCCAGAAATTGCAAATTTATTATACAAATTGTGCAATGGGCTTTACATTGTTAATATGTAGTGTAATTTATTATACAAACTGTGCAATGCGCTTTACATTGTTAATATGTAGTGTAGAATCGAGAATAGGAAAATTACTTTGCCTCATTAGTGGAAGTCCAGAAGGAGTGATAAAATTTTTCTCTATTGTACTTAGTATCTGAAATAGAAAAATCAACCAAAAGAAAAGAGTGTATACAGACATGAATCATATCCTCTTCCTGAGAGAAACTAAGGTAGCAATAACCTCAGTACGTGATAGCATTGAGCTCTTCGGCATTCTTTATTAGGAGATATCCTTTGTCAAATAATTTCATACCTACTTCTTTTTGTCATAAGTGAAAAAAAGAAGTGATGAAACTGACCTCAAGCATACTTGCATTGAAGCTCCTAGATTATGGATCAAAGGTGAAATCTAAATACAGTCCCAAACCCCTGAAAGCATGAAACCAAGCACCGAAAAACCCCAAGAAGGCCTACACACCAATGAAGTTGTGCGCATGAATCAAGCTGCCCATGAAGCAGAACAAAATGCCAGTCCTGCACCAACCTCCAGCGTAATCTATAAAATCTACAATCCCTTAAAAGATGCTTCAAGGATTTTAAACAATGAAAAAAGGGGCATAAACTCTCTGACTGCTTCCTTTTGGCATGGTGAACTTTGGAGGGCAGCCCTTGAACTACCAACAGAACAAAGACCCAGACCTTGTAGCTCAAATGGAGAGACCATACACTGTGACTGACAGATCCATCGAGAATCCAGGTTGAATACCTCATACCATATGAGGGAAAAATCTCTACAAAAAAGGCCATTTTGGCCTTTAACCCACTTGGTAGGTCAAGTCAGGCCTAGACATCCTACTTGTATATGTGGAAGCTATCCACCAAGATGCCAATTCACTGATGATGGTCTGAAACCATTGAAAGCATCAATGATGAAGCCAATCAATGGGTCTATTCGAGTCTTCTTTCAACGATGAAGCCAATCAATGGGTCTCTATTTGAGGCTATGGCCTAATAGGTGTAATAAGCGATAGCAAACAATGGAGAAACAATATTTATGAAAACTAGGATTGGGAACATAGAACACAAGATAATCTATGCCACTGCGTTTTACTTCTGCAAAAAGACTTCAAGTAGCAACAACAAGAGCTGAGGAAATGCTAGGGTGCTTAGGGAGACTCCCCCTTAGGTGAGCTTTGGTTAAAATGGGACTTCTTATACAAAAATTCCAGAAATTCAAAACATGAGTAGAAAGGAATTGATTATTGTTCACTGCATTAGCAGTTTTGGGGGTTGACGAAGCAAGTGTTTAAGAGTAACAGGATCACTGATTGGAGGATTTCACATAAATTTTTGGCAAACATTAGATTATAGAGGAAAAATGCATCATAGATAGACAATTACTCTCCTTTCTGTCTCTCCCTCTATTCTATAGAGAAAAAAAAGGAAGATGCAAAGTGCACAGGAACTGAAGCCTCAAGTAATGCCATCAAATTGTATATGGCCTCAGTTTTATGGAGAAAAAAAGCAAAACAAAGAGTGCACAGGTACTGAGGCCTCAAGCAATGCCATCAAATTGTATATGGGGCAGCTTGTTATATGTACCCAACATGTATGAAGAGGAAGAGAGTGTTGATATGTTGTTGTAATAAGAATAGTGTGAGGCCTAAAGAGCTGAGGAACTGAAGGAACGAGACAGTAATAATCGTCATCTAGTACCTGAAGGTCTGGTACTTGAAAAATTATGCCTTAATTAACTAGTGTTTGGCGAGTCATTATGCAGGCCGCAAGCATATGAAGCAAGGACAAATTAGGGTGCTTGAAACATAGCAATTCGCTGAGAATTAAAACTAGAAGTTTGTAGGACAGAGAATGTACATGACCAGGTTTGTGTGCAGAGGATTTAAAATAAGAAGTTTGCTGGACAGAGAAAGTTAGTGCTTACTGACAAGAAAGAACCAGATGGCTATGTAATATTAAGCAATGCAATAGTATGTAATTAACACGAAAAGAGCCAGATGGCTATGTAATATTAAGCTATGTAATTAGGCTAAAAAATTCCAAACAAAAAATGTTATTAGATTAATGCTTAGTGAGACTTAGCATTAGTTTTTTGAAATTAAATGTTTCTGTCATATTCTATATATTATATCTAAACTTGACTCTTTAACCCAACCTAAAATTAGAAAGTTTGTAATAAATTGCAATAAGACTCCTAAGTTGCTTGTCTAATAAAAAAAAATTAAAAATAAAATAAAAATTTCTAGAAAACATTGGCTTAAATCAAGCCATATGGAAAAATTCGAAAGAAAATAATAGGCTTTCAACGATTTATCGATCGCTATATACCTAGCAGTGGGCAGGTATAATAATAAGAAAGAGGCCAGGTACTTTTTTCACTCATTTGATAAAAAAATCTCACCACTCCTTATCTTTCTTCTAGCAGTTGATGTTGTATTAACTAACTGTTTATTAAAAAAATCAACAATAGAAATCAAATAGGGAGCTCTATGGTTCAATGCCTAAACAGTGGATATCAAGCTCTACAACATCTTACTTCAATTTTTGATAAACAAATTGCACAATGAAAAGGATGCCAACTTTGATGGCTATTGCACATCACCATAGAACGTGTCTTGACTCATTATGTTCTCATTTCTTTCGTCAAAGTCCAATATAAGTGTTTAAACAAATAACAAGACTTCTCTTGCAAAGTATTTATAGTAGTTGAATTTAATGTGATTGTACATTTTTTTGCATATAGAATATTTTTAAATTTGTTTGATAAAAACGATGTGAATTATTTAATATTTTGTCTGTCAAATTTTAAAATAGTTTCGAAATCTAATTAAAATAAAAATAACTAGTGTAAAATAACTTAGATATTTTTTTTTTTTTTTTTTTTTTTTACTACAGCGAGTCTTTTAATATTTCCCTGTGCCTGAAACTGTACTATTGTGACAATATCTACCCCGGAGCTTATCATGAAAGAGATAACGTGGTTGCAAATTACATATCAATTCCCAACATTGAGCAAGATGTATGCACTATATGGCAGAGTAATAAAAGCTACGACACACCTGCACATATGTCACTAAATCTAGAGTGACTTTATTTAGAGTTGGCTCTTGATAGCGAAGAGATTCTTTCAAAGTTGGTGCTGGTCCTTAACGTTCATGTTGATACTCTTCTTTCTCCTTAGTTTTTTTCAAATGTTCTATGGTGTACAATGTAATTAGGTAAATGTTTAATAATATGAATGGTGTACAATGTAATTAGGTAAATGTTTAATAATATTAATGGTGTAAAATGTAATTAATTTAATTACATTTATTATTATTATTTTTGGGTGAAATGTTTGATATACTATATTATAATTTTGGTTACTTAAAATAAAATAAAAATTATTATTTATTTTATCAATTTTTGTTGGGTAGTTAAGGCAAATTTGAAATAAAAATAAAAATAACCCTATATTAAAATAAAAAAGTTATTATTTTTTTAATTAATTTTTATTGGGTAGTTATGGTAAATTTGACTTGGTCAAGTCAGTTTTTGAGCTCTGAGTTTATGAGAACCCATGGTATTGTCCATGGTGATTTAATGCCTTTTGAGTAGATAAAGAGTTAAAATGGATCTAGATTGGTATTAATGATAGACAGTTTTACAAATTGTTTAAATTAAATGCTTTTTAACTAAATAAATTATATATAAGAGAACCTTCTAAGTTATATAAGTTTGAGTTTTTTAATTGAATTGTGTATAAATATTAATATCTTTAAAGTTTTGAAATTTCAATAGTGATTTTAGTAAAAATTTGTTAAAAAAATGGATTCAAATTTTAATATTTATAAAAATAAGTGAAAATTAATATAAGTAGAACAAAACTTACATCCATTAAATCTAAAAATTGATTTAAAATTTATATAATGATATATTTATTATAAATTATTTAACAAGTATAATTTATCATATATTTAAATTAAAAGAAATTATAAGTTGATTTATGAATTAATTTAGATAACTTTTTATATTAATACAATGTGAATTTCAGCTATTTAAATCATTTAACATATTAGCCTAAATCATTTATCAATTATTGAGAGAGGTCAAATCTTTTGAAGTGAAAATCTCTTTTTTTAGTGCAAAACCTGAAGAAATGTTTACATGCCAAAAAATTTGATCCCTCTCAGCATTTAATAAATTCAGAATTAAGATGAATCTAGATTGGTTCCAATTAGTGTACCATGTCATTGCTACTCAACAAGTATTTAATCTTATTTATAAATTAACAAGTATTAGGCTTACCAATCTAGTTCCAAAATGACAATGGTATGTTTACAACATTTGATTGAGTGATTACACTTGTGACTCAATTACAAGGTAATATTCAACTATGAAAGACATAATTCCACTAGGAGGGTATGCTACCATTTGGTTCACTTTCCATATACTTCATGATAATTGTTCTTTTTGTGGAAGGTGTTGGTTTTCATTATTGCCTTGATTATAAACAACATAGATAATAAATCATAAGACTAGTTCAACATATACCATTAATGAATTTTAGGGTTAGCATTGAATATAGTAGTAATATGTAAGAATACTCTTGTATGCTCCTCATAGTACAATGGTATTTTCCTTAAAGTAAATTTTGTGATTATGTTGGAGTCCTCAACAATAACTACATCCCTTTGCACAATGTCCTTGAGGAACTTGACTCCTTGATACATTGTTAGTGCTTCTGCTTGTTATTAGTTGCTTGTCCCTATTTCCAAGAAAATTTTAATTTATAGGGACCTCTTCCACTTAGCAAAACACAATGCAAGGTCTTGATCTCCATTGAATCCATTCCCTCTAGTTCCATAGTGTTGGCATAAAGAATTTTAACTATTGGCTGCACTTTGGGTATCCCTAAAATTTGTATACCTTGGCTCATTGCCTAAAATAAAATAACCATATATTTAATAAAAAAATTATTATTATCAATTTTATGGTTTGAAATTTTTCCAAAATAAAAATATAGGATTCTCTTTTTAAATTTTTCAATTTTATGTTTTCACTTTTTTTTATTATATTTATGGGCTTTTCCAAGTTTATGTTTTCTACTTTATATTAAATATTATTGATTAAAATAAAAATAAATGTCTACAAATTTAAATAATTGCATGGAGAGACTTTTGTCCAACATGAATCATTACATGGGAGACTTTAGCCCAAAGTGAATGAGATGTTCTAAGGTTATGTAATGTTATTTAAACTTTGTTAATTTAGTCAAATTACATAAATATAAAATAAAATAAAATAAACATTATAATTATTAATAATTAAACCATTTTAGATTCATCTTAACTCTAGATTTAGATAGCCTACAAAGGGATCAAATTTCTCAAGGTACAAGCTTTTCCTTTAGATCCATCTTAACTCTAGAATTAGTCAACATAAAGAGGAAATTTTTTTCTTGATGATAATGTTAGAGTTTGTTCTATTTGCATAGTTTGGGAAATCTTACAAAGACCCATGATTTCACATGAGTGAGAGAGACAATTTACTTGATGTGGTTTATAAACATGTATATGCATCTCCTAGATGGGGAGGAGCATGTGGAGGGATATGGAGGTGAGTATGAGATTGTTTTGTGTGAGAAATCCATCACAACTTGTTAGATTTCTCAATCTACAATGTTTTTATGTGCTTGAGTTTGTGCTAAAAGGAAATCTAACACATGTTAGATTTTCTTTTACATTGCAATGTTTTTATTCTAGCACAAATTAGACTTATCTAGTCCTAAAATGTTGTTCTGTTCTTGTGTTTGTGCTAGAAGGAAATATAGCATGTGTTAGATTTATTTCAAATTTAAATATGCTTGTGTTTGTGTTGGAAGAAAATTTAACACAAGCTAGATTTCTTATACTCTACAACGTTGTCGTTGGCAACGTGCGTGTATTTGTGGTAGACATAAATCTAGTACTTGCTAGATTTCTCACTCTACAATGTTTCTATGTGCTCGAGTTTGCACTAAAAAGAAATCTAACACATGTTAGATTTTATTTTACATTATAATGTTGTTAATCTAGCACGCATTAAACCTATTTAGTCCTACAATGTTGTTATGTTCTTGTGTTTGTGCTCGAAGAAAATATAGCATGTGTTAGATTTATTTCAAATTTAAATGTGCTTGTGTTTGGGTTGGAAGAAAATTTAACACAAGCTAGATTTCTTATACTCTACAATGTTGTTGTTGGCAACATGCTTGTATTTGTGGTAGACATAAATCTAGCACTTGTTAGATTTCTCACTCTACAATGTTTCTATGTGATCGAATTTGCGCTAAAAGGAAATCTAACACATGTTAGATTTTCTTTTACATTGCAATGTTGTTAATATAGCACACGTTAGATTTATTTAGTCCTAAAATGTTGTTATGTTCTTGTGTTTGTGCTAGAAGGAAATATAACATGTGTTAAATTTCTTTCAAATTTAAATTTGCTTGGGTTTGTGTTGGAAGAAAATTTAACACAAGCTAGATTTCTTACACTCTACAATGTTGTTGTTGGCAACATGCTTGTATTTGTGGTAGACAAAAATCTAGCACTTGCTAGATTTCTCAATCTACAATGTTTCTATGTGCTTGACTTTGCGCTAAAAGGAAATTTAACACATGTTAGGTTTTCTTTTACATTGCAATGTTGTTAAACTAGCACACATTAGACTTATTTAGTCCTAAAATGTTGTTATGTTCTTGTGTTTGTGCTAGAAGGAAATATAGCATGTGTTAGATTTCTTTCAAATTTAATTGTTCTTGTTTTTGTGTTGGAATAAAATTTAACACAAGTTAGATTTCTTATACTCTACAATGTTGTTGTTGGCAACGTGTTGTATTTGTGGTAGACATAAATCTAGCACTTGCTAGAATTCTCAATCTACAATGTTTCTATGTGCTTGACTTTGAGCTAAAAGGAAATCTAACACATGTTAGATTTTCTTTTACATTGCAGTGTTGTTAATCTAGCACATGCTAGACTTATTTAGTACTACAATGTTGTTATGTTCTTGTGTTTGTGCTAGAAGGAAATATAGCATGTGTTAGATTTCTTTCAAATTAAAATGTTCTTGTGTTTTTGTTGGAAGAAAATTTAACAAAATCTACAATTCTTATAGTATACAATGTTGTTGGCAACATGCTTGTATTGGTGGTAGACATAAATCTAGTAGTTGCTAGATTTCTCACTCTTGAATGTTTCTATGTGCTTGAGTTTGCGCTAGATGGAAATCTAACACATGTTAGATTTTCTTTTACATTAAAATTTGTTAATCTAGCACACATTAGACTTATTTAGTCCTAAAATGTTGTTATGTTCTTGTGTTTGTGCTAGGAGGAAATATAATATGTGTTATATTTCTTTCAAATTTAATTTTGCTTGTGTTTGTGTTGGAAGAAAATTTAACACAAGCCAGATTTCTTATACTCTACAATGTTGTTGTTGACAACATGCTTGTATTTGTGGTAGACATAAATCTAGCACTTGATAGACTTCTCACTCTACAATGTTTCTATGTGCTCAAGTTTGCGCTAAAAGGAAATCTAACACATGTTAGATTTTATTTTACATTGCCATGTTGTGAATGCTAACATGTTTCTGTTTAGGCTAAAAGGAAATTTAGCTTGTGCTAGATTTTTTTTGTCGTGTAATGTTGTCATTGGAAATATTTATATGTTTGTGTTATAAGTAAATGTAACACAGACTAAATTTCTCACCCTACAATGTTGTTATGTGATTATGTTTCCATTAGATGGAAATATAGTATGCATTATATTTCTTTCAACTTGTAATGTTGTTATTTGCAACGTTCTTGTGTTTTTTGTAAGAGGAAATCTTTGTACACTATCCCATTCTTAGACCACATATTCCATATGAAGGGCCTTCTAATCATTCCAGGGTTTAACATTTTTTATATTGTAACAACAGTCTATGTAGGCATGGACTAAAGCCTCATCGTCTCTAAAAGGCAAGGTCAAATGTCCCAAGAAATATTATTATTGCAATGTTTTTATTGACATTGTGTTTATATTTTTGCTAGAAGGAAATTTAGCATCCACTAGATTTGCTTTACAATACAATGTTGTTGTTGGCAATCTTCTTGTATGTGATAGAATATAGTCTAGCATGGGTTACATTTACTTTGCCTTGCAATATTTTTAATGACAATGTGTTTGTGTTTGTGGTAGAAGGAAATCTAGCTTGTGCTATATTTATTTTGTTTTGCAATGTTTTTCTTGGAAATATGAATGTGTTCGTACTAAAAATAATTGTAGCACGTGCTAGATTTCTTTCACTTTACAATGTTTTTTTTTACAATATCCATGCGTTTGTAATAGAAATAAATCTAGGATGCGAATATTTCTTTTGCTTTGCAAGATTCTTGTTGGCAATATGCTTTTGTTCGTGTTAGAAGTAATTATATCACATTTATATTTCTTTCACTTTGCAAAGTTGCTATGTGTTTGTCTTTGTGCTAGACGAAGATCTAGAAGAAAATCTAATGATCGCCATAGTTAATGAATGTTCTCTCATTGTGTTTTGCCTTTATTTTTTCTAAAGTAAACTAAGAATATACATTACTATAAGAGATAATTTTTGTGTATATATTCTGATGTTGTAGTCTATACAATTGTCTTTATTTATTCACAATGTAATGTAATTTGGAAATGTTCTTATGCTCGTGCTAGAAGGAAACCTAGTAGATGTTTGCTTTCCTATATTCATGATTAATAGAACATAAAAAATTATTTGGGGGTGCCCTTTTTATAACATTGATTAACTATTATTGTGAGTTCTACACTTGTTATTATTCTTGTTCATTTTGTTACACATATAATGATGCGAGTAGTTATAGTATTTATAAATTCATGTTTTCTTCAATAATTTGAGACTGTGATAACACTTTTTTACTTTATTTTCAGATACCATGGACTATGAAGCTAGTGAGAATTCAAAGGAAGCATCCAAGGAAAAAGGAAGTTCAAGAAACACACCACCAACTTCTTTAAATGGTATGACAATTTTAGTTTATACTTTGTTATAATCGTTAGACATTGTTTTAATAACTCGTTGTTGATTAATAAAACCTATGGAAATAGCCTTAGGAGTGGGGTTTTAATGAGGACAACCCATACTAACATGGATATTTTTTTTCCAAGAAATTTTAACTATGTGATAACTTTTGGTGTCATATACTAAACTTGCATAACATATGTACTCATTTATTATTGTGCGTGTAAATGGAAATCGTGTATTATAAGGTTGTTTAATACTATTTGTTATTTCATGTCTTCCATAATATTTTTCTTTCTAGAAACCATGGAAATTTTTGGGTGTGAAATTCGAAGTAAAGTAGCAAAGAGAAAAAGAAAAACAAGTGATATACAAATGATGCCCCCTTCAACTAGTATGGTGGTTTTATATTTTATGTACTCTTTTAGAAATGGTTGGATTAGGTGGTTCCTTTTCTTAGCAATTTTACCCACGTGATAACTTTTGGTGTCATATAGTAAAACTTGCATAACATATGTACTCATTTATTATTGTGCATGTAAATAGAAATCGTGTATTATAAGGTTGTTTAATAATATTTGGTATTTCATGTATTCCATAATTTTTTTCTAGAAACTACGGAATTTGGTGTCCCTGAAATTCGAAGTAAAGTAGTGAAGAAGAAACAAAAAAAAAGTGATATACAAACATTGCCTCCAACTCATATGGTGGTTTTATATTTTATGTACACTCTCTTAGAAATGGTTAGATTAGGTGGTTTTTCAGTGTTTTTAAGAAAATTATGTGACAATATTTGAAATTATATTTTCATTTTGATTAATGCAAATATCTTTTTGTTGTTATTTGCAGAATTGGTTGGTCCAAAAGCAAATGAAATGTTACAACCATCACTTAAGAAAAAGAAACGTTATTCAACTCAAAAGGAAGTATCAATAACACCTTCTACTTCTACTTTTGAAATGATTAAAAAATACAATACATATAATAAATATGAGTTTGTGCAAGATTGGTACATCCAAATAGAAGCTCCAATGAATATGTTTCTCGATATGTATCTATTTGGATCAATAGATGGAAACGAACCAGAGATATCAGGAATAATAATTAATTGCTATGCTTACAATGAAAATGACATCGACTTTCAAGTGGAAATGATTAAAGAAAATGAGGTAATATTAATTTCATCTCAAGTGTAGTATACAAATTTTAGACCAGATATGATTGAAGCTTCAAGTACTGATTCAACAAATACGATAAAGAATTCAATGTTCAAGTTGGATAACTTTGAGAGCTTCTCTAAATCAGGACTAAATAGTTGTGCAGATCTTTTAAAATGCATTGCCACTATTCTGAGATATCGCTATGTAATAAGTAAAAAAACAACATCTGTACTTCTTCATTTACAAGAAAAAGGTAAATTTCTTAATAAAATACGAGATGATAAAATTGATTCTCAATTACTTGCTTTGAAAAGAGTATATTTATTTGATTTAGAGAACATAACAAAAAGTGATTTCAAGCTCACTATAGAAATTCAAAAAACTAGGAAAGTTGAATTTGAGACAACTAACCTTGCAAATCAATGTGATGAGATTCATGAAGCCTTCAAGCTTTGTTATCTATTTTCAAACTCCTTTAATAGAAAAGTGGTTGTTGAAAGATGTACAGAAGCCCCCAAAGTGTTCAAATTAAGATCACGAGATGATTTAAATGTTCAAGTATTAGTGAAATCATCCCTAGAAAAATTTCAAACCTCATTACCCGATGCTCTTCTGATTCCATTTGACAACAATGAGCTTGATCCATTGGTCGACTCTATCAAAATTATAAATGAGACAGATCTAAATTCTAAGAATATCAATTTTTCGATAGTTGATGGTCAACATACCATTCAAGCAATGAAAGAAATTTTAACAAATCCTAAATATAATGTATCGAGAGAAGTGAAAAAAAATATAAAAACGTAATGCTCTATTGTTGCATCCATTAGTTGAACCCACTGAGATGATCTGCATTTGTTGTCAATTAAATTATGCAAATAAGGTATTCTTCAAAACTCCATTTATTGATTGTGTGCGTCGACAAGACATTTCTTAATTTCCAATGACAAATTAAAGAAAAGGAGGATTGGATGCTCTAAGATGGCTGAAGACAAGGTATGTAATTTTAATTATTTTTACATTTAACATTTTATTATTGTATCTATTTTTATTGTAGATAAATGACTAAAGCTGATAATATAAGTCATATTTTTTTATATTTATAATGATTTCTCATTAGATTATAACACATTATTTAGTTTCATTTTTACATTGAATTCTTACTAGTTTATATTTATTATTTTATCAGGTTGATGATGAAATGTTGTGCTTATTCTTTGACTGTCCAATTAAAATTTTTTCTGATAAAAAAATTCTCTTATATCTTAATGAACCTATTTTGGATAAATGGGACACTGTTTTTAATTGTTACCAACTAGGCACATTAAAGTGTTATCCAAGCCAACCTGATTTTGAGAACTACAAGAGAAATAGTCTACACAGTTTGACATCAGCTACTCTTCAGCCCCTTCAGGGAGTAACCATGGAAGAAATTGCTTCAATAGCATATAAGCTATTGGATGGAACCATTTGGTTTTTTATTCCAATTAATCATCATCAAATGCCATAAAATTAAAATATTATTGTTCTAAATTGAAAACCAACAGAGCAATATTGGATGCAATGGTTACATATTGTTAAAGTCATGATCAAAACTTGAATGAGATGACTCTTACCACATTCAACATTCTTGAGCATTATGAAATTAATGATATCATATTTACCAATTTTTGCAACACGGTGGAAGGGTCTACTTATGTCAAAGGAACACGTAATGCAAAGATAGAGTCCCTTTCTCAGCATGCATGTGGAGTCCTTGACAGAATGATAAATGGATCAACAAGTGTTCAACAGGTTGATAACAATTTTGAATTTGGTTGTCATTTTGGGGGCCCTCATCTTTTTTCAACACTTTTGCACTCTTTTCCATGTCAGTTGCAACCAATTTTACATACTAACCTTATTGTTTTGGATACACTCGCTTTGAAAAAAGAACAATTCCGCAAGGGATATTACATTGAATTTTTTCGATTTCTTATCGAAAAAAATGAGTTGAATGACTTTACTATAGTTCTCTTAGCAAAACTTTGGTTGTGTAATGAGGTACGTCAGTCTTTGGAAATTTCCATAAAGAAGTCCAAGTTCAACTATAAAATGATTAGTGGCATTTATGAATATAAGTCCCAAAACAATTATAGTTATGATATAGTTCTTATTATACATTTCTACACTTCAGAATTACAATTTTTGGAGGCTATAAAATACTCTCACACATTTTATGAAAATGAGAGAGATTATGATTTCTGAATGGATTTAGTGGAAAAACACCAACAATGTAGTGATGCAAAAGTGGTTATTTCTCCTTATGTGGAGAAAAAATTAATCAAGGCTTGTTGTACATATGGAAGAAGAATTTCATGTGTTGTGCAAACAGGGTCACAAAGGACAATCAAGTTAAATAATTACAAATCTTTTCCACTATCAAATTTGGTATCCATTAACTTCTTGGAAAATTCGGGTACTACAATTCAATTTTTTTTTCTTATAATACTTTGGATATTATTTTTTTCATATTTCTTAATTGTCAAAGTGTTTACTAAAATGACTAATGATGGAGATTCTAAAATAGAGAATGATGAAAATGGGAAGAAAAAAATTAATCAACATAGTGCTTATGTTGTTGAAAAAAGTATGGAGATGAAAATAGGAGGAGGAGGAGAGGAAGAAGTTATCATACCAGGTACATAATTTGTTTCGTCTTTTCTCTTGATAAATTTTCAACTTATTTAATTTCCATATTCATAACATTTTTGGATGACTATTATATGGAATTATGAGATGAATGAAATTAATCAAGACAATGAACATGGAACGATGGAGATAGAAATGGGTTTTAATCATTGTAACTCTATCTTTTTTTATTATTATTATTAGTATTCTAAATTATTGTGATTCATATCATTTCATATGTTGATTATAGTTGTTACACAGTAAAATGTCACTGCCATCATGTCAGACTCCCTACTGTGCCATAAAGTCACATTCACCTTGACCATGCTCTCTAAAATGGCTAAAAACCCTCTTTGCCTAAGTTAATTGAATCATCGCGTCTGTTCATTAAATAACCGCGCTGACTGGCGGAGGATAATGTAACTGCTGCGCTGCCAGCGCGGAAGCACACGTGTTTTCCGCGCTGGTCCAATTCCACGGACAGCGCACCCTCCGCTTGTATCATTGAGCGCTGACCAGACCTCTTCTATAATTGATTTGCGATGCCAGCGCGTCAACCCAGTTTTTCACCCGCGCTGATCCTGTTTAGGCGAGTTTGTTCTAACAGCCAACCTTCCAGATGACTCCAGACTTGGTTGTTAGCATTGTTGAGGTCGCCATCCTTTCTCTGGCATGTCTGTTCGACTGATCATCAACTTATCTTGGGGGAGAACTCATCCTTTACCTATTCATGGAGACTCCTTCTCCTTTATAAGCCTCCTCCATTTCCCATGAGCAGCTAGTTTGGAACATATAGACTTTGATTGAGGAATTCTTAGTGCATTACTGTTGCTCTTTGTAGGCAT
>APFE031230025.1:0-35480 GCA_000404065.3 Pinus taeda
AGTACTATCTCCACCCGGGGTGGAAGGGGTCTCGTTGACACCATCAGCAGAGCGAGTATTATCTCCACATCATGTGGAAGGGGTCTCGCTTCCATCTACAGCACAGGTACATAGTCAGGACAGGGGCAAGAGACCCATGGTTGATGAGGGTCCTTCAGGAGTTCAGGATACCGGTATCATTGATGTTGATGCTAGTTCGCCCAATTCAGAGCTCAAAGAGATCATCATAGAGCAAAGGGAAGAGAATGAGTCGCTGCAAAAGAAATTGCAGATGGCTAAATGGGTGATCAACTACTTAGAGCAGCGCTACAAACAGTTGGAGGATGAGCATGAAATTTATGAGATGCGCAAGATTCGGGAAGACCGGGAATTGGCTCGTAGGAGACCCGGTGATTTGACACCTATTGATCGGGAATCAATGCTCATCCAGGTGAACACTCACTTGGAAAAGTTGTTGGCGAAGGAAAACAAGGACAAGGACATGCTTTGCCACATGAAGACTCACTATTGGGCTCACATGCATGTTTGCAAAGCGAGAATGAAGGTCCTCAAAAGGCGTTTCAGCAAAGCACAAAAACAACGCAAAAGGCCTGATCCGCTTCAAGTTTTGGCCAAGGCTTCACTAGTTGAGCATGATACATGATGGAGGGTCTTCACTCCAATTTTGGGCAAATTTGGAGAAAATTTTGTCGTTTCAAAATTTTTGGCTTGCAAAACAGGTTTTTGGGTTCTATGCGTCGCACTCAGCACGCGACCCACAAGATGGGGAGGTCCAAATCACAGGTGGATTACATTTTTGGATTTTTGATGATGAAATACACATGCTCAGCAATTTCCAAGGCATTTCATCGAGTTTTGGGTGATCAAAAGCTCAAAAAACATCATGAAAATCACCTTTCTGCCACTTTTTGCACCAGCAGGAAGTACTTCTGGGAGAATCCACTTTTGGAGGGTCAGATGGATACCAAATTGGAAAATTCCACTTGGGTTGGAAGGTAGACATCCAGGTCTTTCCAACAGGCTAACCTGAGCTGAATTTGGATGCTAGGAAGTGCCCCAAACGTAGCTGGAAAGGCGGGCGGCACACAGGGTATTTTGGCTCAGTTTTCCTTGTCAGCTCAGCGAATCAAGCCAGTTTCACCTGTTTTGACTTGTGATGGGATTTCTCACCCTCATTGATGTAATTATTGGAGATTTATGTTGTTATGACACTTATTTACCTATTCTAGATGATTCATTCATAAAATAGCAAAAATGTAATGAATGAATTGGTTTCCTAGCTTATAGAGGCAAGTTGTTTTGACTGCCTAGATTGTAGTGCTTAGTTTAGAATTGGTTGAAACAACTCCTAGGATGATGAGCTCGACCCCTAGAGGCAAGGGAATGTGTTAGCTTTCCTATATTATGTATTTTCTTAGTCATTTTCAGGGTTGGACTCTTGGGAATAGCTTGACACTATATTGTACATATCTTATCTGCATTTTTGGCAAAGGAAAGACCAGGGTTTTGCATCACTATTTTGGATTCATGTGGCTTTATGTGTTGATGGTGTGTTTCTCTCAGTACTTGTAAGTTGTGTATGTGCATAATTATCTCTATTGAATCTTCAGTCATTAAACAAATGAAGTGTTAAGGTAGAATCCATGAAATTGCTATGCTCTGCCTTTAAATTTGTTTAATCTTTTATGTTTTCTTCAGTTTAAGGAGAATCCTTGAGACCCCTTGCTCTCCTTAGCCCCTCACCAGTCTGATCTACCCATCTCACCTGCTTTAAGGCATCAAAACAATCGCCTATCTTGCCCCAAGTGGACCTCTGCAAAAACTGTTCCTCATCCCTGCACCCAAATTTTCCTTTCCCTTGAATTCAACAAAATTATTAAAACTCAATTCTAAACTCTTTGTACTTCATACCTAGCCTAAAATCAGTCATCAATTAGGTCATCTCGAGCCATTTCGATTATCTTTTGCTGAGTTTGACCCGGAGAGAGCCCTCTCCTGTCCTCGTAGGGCTAGCTACGAGGCTGAGCGTGGTTTGATGTGGCCTTGAGTCTTGCCTTATTTCAGCCTAAGGTAGATTTGAGCGCTAACATAGTGGCGACCATACTGGGGAAGAAATCTCAAATGGTTTTCTTGTTGATGAGTTTGTTTCACAAGTCTTAGACGGAGTCTGAAGTCATGCCAGGTAGCTTTCAAAACGCTCTTGCTATGCATAAGCGGAAGTAGATAAATGTTGCTTCAGTCGATCTCTGGTTAGCTTTTGAAACCTTGATTTGCAAATCACCCCAGTACTTTTGTTCGTTCTAGACCCTTGGATGATTGAGTCTAGTAAACGATTGGCTGAATTCTTTTAGTGCCTTTGATCTTCTGATAAACACATTGGCTTCAAAAAGACATACAAGAGCTAATCCAGATCTGAATCCACCTCCTATTTACGAAAATCCAAATTTGATTCGAAAAATCCTCCGTCAAGAAAGCTCAGCGACTCCCTTGGTTAAATCTCATTCATGTCCCGCAATTTTTGAATACCTTGAAGAACTTCCTTTCGATGCAAGATTTGAATTGTCATTGTTTAAAACCAAGTCTGAAAATGCTCTTGATTCTATTGTTCCAAATCTTGACTTTGTTGCAGCTCTAGAATTTGAAAGGCACAATAAATTAATTGACAATTTTATCTTGAGGCACCTTCAAACCGACATCCAAGCTGCTAATCTTGCTAAGTTCTTAGAAGCTGTATCTGCAAACATTGGATCCACCGTCACGGCATCCACATCTAGAATTCCTACAGAACCACCTTTCATTCCCACCATTCCTATGCAACCTATAATTACTTATTCCGAATTTGCAGCTAATTCCCCTCCATCCCACATCGCTTCTCCTCCGCATACACCTCCACATACTCCTCATACAGTAGCGACATCCACTCCGCCAACAACACCTAGAGTAAATCCACCTAGAGCAATGGCTGCTCGTTTTGCACCTCTTGCTTTACCTCAGCAATTGCATGATATGCCCGCGGACTATCAGAGTAAGATTCCTTTATTGATGGCACTCCTCATAGTGTGTCCGCTCAGCTGCACATAGACAAAATGACAATTTTTTATTATTTATATGAGATTGATGAAGAGGATGTAACTATGCGATTGTTTGTACAAACATTCGGAGGAGAGGTAAGAAAATGGTTTAGAGGCTTGGGAGCTAGAAGTATACCTACGTTGGCTGAACTTCAGAAGCAATTTCTAGATCGTTGGGAACTCAGAAAGGATCCGCTTCAGATCAATGTCGAGTACAATAATATCAAACGCAATCATGGTGAGTCTATCCAAGACTACATTATTAGGTTCAATATAGTTTATAATGCTATTCCGAATGATTTAAGACCATCTAGAAAATCAGCTCTTCTCAAATTCCCGGATGGTTTTGATCCGGAGATGGCTTATTCATTACGGGATAGAGATCCGCCTACTTTAGAAGATATGCAAAAGATTGCTGTCAATGTTGAGGCAAATCTGAATGACAAGAGAGCTCGGTTGAAAGCAGAGAAAAGAGTGACTATAAAGGAAGAATCTACATCAGAACCGCCTTGGCTTCGTGAGATGTTCAAAAGGTTGAACCTTGACAAATTAGAACCGCAGATTCGTAATCCAAATTACCGTGGCCAACAAAAACCTCAGTATAGAATTAAGCAGCGTGAACCAAGAGTACAAGAGCCGGCAGCCCAGCAACCAATCAAGACTCCTCTTTTGCAGAATTTTGTGAGTCAAGATTCAGATGAAGATGCTGATGTAGTAGGGGACCAAAACCACTTCTTTACTCCTGATGATATGCCCATTTACATTACCGAATAAGAAGAGTATGGAGAAAGTTCAGGCACCTAGCAAGATGAAGATTTTATCTTAGCTAATGATGCAGATTTAGATGATTACCAAAGAGGATATTTGAATGCCTTGTCCACTCAAAAGAAGCAGCATTCATTGAGGAACCGAGATGTGCCCATCAATCCAATTCAGAAAAGAAAAGAAGCTACAGCACCAAAGATGGATTCACCAATACCGTCGAAGAAAGTAAAAGAGACAATTGATCCCACAACTAGCAAGATATCAGCAGCAGAAAAGACGAATCAGGCAGCTATAATCAAAGATAGGAGAGAGGTTCTGGTCAAAGAAATCGAAAAAGTTTCAGCATTTAGTTTGGAAAATGAAATTTCCAAATTAAAAATATCTATTCCTTTGACTGAAATCATGAAAAACAGCAGCTACCGAGGTCAAGTCTCTAAAATTCTAAATTTTGATCCCATGTTGGACACGATAAATGTTGAAGATGATCAGCCAGAATTGATTTTTGGACCAGCATTGGATGGTCAGTCCCCTGATAGTGATGTTCCTCCCTTTTATATCAGTTTGAGGTTGCATGAATATGTTTTGCATAATGCCATGTTCGATTCGGGTGCTTCACACAATTTGATGCCAAAGGCGATCATGGAGAAGCTGGGGTTAGACATTACCAGAAAATATATTCATTTGATTCCAGCCGTGTGAGATGTATCGGGCTCATCAAAGATTTGGTTGTTAGCTTAGAACAAATCCCAGCAAAGAATGTCTTGATGGATGTGGTGGTGGCAGACATTCCTCCATGTTTTGGTATGCTACTTTCGAGATCCTAGGGAGCTAAGTTGAAGGGTACTCTACAATTAGACTTTTCTTATGCCACAATTCCAGTCTTTGGTCAAATGAGAAAGCTATATCGAGAGCAAAAGATGAAATACATGATAACTAGCAAAGGCGATCATGGAGAAGCTGGGGTTAGACATTACCAGAAAATATTATGATTTCTATTCATTTGATTCCAGCCGTGTGAGATGTATCGGGCTCATCAAAGATTTGGTTGTTAGCTTAGAACAAATCCCAGCAAAGAATGTCTTGATGGATGTGGTGGTGGCGGACATTCCTCCACGTTTTGGTATGCTACTTTCGAGATCCTGGGGAGCTAAGTTGAAGGGTACTCTACAATTAGACTTTTCTTATGCCACAATTCCAGTCTTTGGTCAAATGAGAAAGCTATATCGAGAGCAAAAGATGAAATACATGATAACTAGCAAAGAGAAGCCAATCAATCATTCTGTAAATTATGTACATACAGATTTGAGTCGTTTGTTTTATTTGCTGATAGTTTTAATGATCTAGATAGTCAGTTAGTTCAGGCGGAAGATATACCAGAGATCACTGAAAATTTCAGAGAAGTTCTACAAAAGGAAAGAGGAGAAAAGCAAGCTACCATGGAGCAAACAGCTGAAGATAAGGGGCAGCAAACAGAAAAATCAGAGGCAGTACAATTTCAACACTTGGAGGAGGATGAAGATGGTCTTTGGACCATGGATTTCAATGGCGCAGTAAGTAATGATGGTGCTGGTATTGGTGTGGGGATTCGAAGTACTTTTTCTGCTTGAGATAAAGTTCCAAGCAGGGTGAGAATGTGTTCCTATAAACTAGCATTTGATTGTTCAAATAATGAGGCGGAATATGAGGCTCTCATTTCTGGCCTAAAGATTCTTAGAAAGCTGAAAGCGAAGAAGATTGTGGTCTATGGTGATTCTGAGTTGGTGATAAAGCAAGTTAAGGGTGAGTTTCAGGCCAAACATCCTCGCATGAGAGCATATTGAAATGCAGTCTTAGATATTTTGAAGTTGTTTTCTGATCATACCTTAACATGTGTGCCTCGCATACAAAATGGTGTTGTTTATGGACTTGCTAAGGCAGCAAGCAATTTAAAAATTCCAATGAATTCTAGCAACAAGTTTGAGATCCATGTGAAACACCGCCCCACCGTTCCAGACAATCAGCGATGTTGGCAAGTCTTTCAAGATGATGAAGAGATCAATCAGTTTCTACAAAATAAGGGTAAGTTCAAAGATACCTCAATAGATACTGAAAATGATGATGGTAGTGATCATATACAAGTAAATCAAATGGACGTGCTGCAACTTAAAGACAACATTATTCCTAAGGGATTGATTCCTTTAGAGGAGTTGTTTGACCAAGGCGATGTGGCCCGCAAACCGACATTGAGACCAACTTAAAAAGGTGTTGAAGAAGTAAACATTGGGACAGCTGAAAATCCCAAGATGGTAAAGCTATCAAAGTCATTGTCACTAAAGGTAAAAGCAAAATATGCGAAATTGTTGTCTCTATTTTCTGATGTTTTTGCATGGGATTATTCGGATCTTAAAACATATGACACAAATATCATTCAGCATACAATTCCTATTAAGCCAAATCAAAAGCCTTTTCGTCAAAAGTTGAGGAGGATCAATCCGAAGTTGCTGCCATCAATTGAGAAAGAGGTAAACAGATTGTATAAGTCAAGAATCATTGTGCCTATCCGATTTTCAGATTGGATATCAAACTTGGTGCCCGTAAGGAAGAAGACAGGTGAGATCCATTTATGCATTGACTTCAGAAATTTGAATAAGTTGTCCTTAAAAGACAATTATCCGCTGCCCAAAATGGATCATATATTGCAGCGAGTAGTTGGAGCATCAAGGATGTCACTACTCGACGGTTATTCAGGATACAATCAGATTTTAGTGCATGAAGATGACCGTGACAAGACAATGTTCACCAGCCCATGGGGAACATTTCATTATGCAAAGATGTCTTTTGGTTTGAAAAATGCAGGAGCCACCTTTCAGCGTGCAATGGATGTAGCTTTCGCTAATGAGAAAGATGTATTTTTAGTTGTTTATCTTGATGACTTAACCATGTTTTCAAATTCTGATGAGGAACATGTGTATCATTTGAAAATTGTCTTCCAAAAGTGCATAAAATATGGCATATCACTGAATCAGAAAAAGAGTCTTTTTGCCATGGATGAGGGCAAACTTCTTGGCCACATCATATCTAAAGACGGCATCCATGTTGATCCCGCAAGTGTTGAAGCCAATCAGCAAATTGAACATCCCTGGAACAAGAAAGAAATTCAGTCCTTCAATTGTAAATTGAATTTTATGTGTCGCTTCATTCCAAATCTAGCAGAGCATCTTAGAGAGATCACAAGCATGCTCAAGAAGGATAGTCAGGTAAAGTGGACCGAAGAGGCGGTGAAATAATTTAATTTAGTGAAGTTAGCTCTTTCTTCAGCTCCTATTTTGATCAGCCCCGACTACACTCAGGATTTTATTTTGTTCTCATTTGCTTCTGAGCACACTTTGGCAGTTGTACTAATGTAGAAGAGAGAAGGTGTTGAAAATCCCATTGCTTTTTTTAGTCGGATTATTAGAGATGGAGCATTGAAATATAACATCATTGAGAAGCAATCATTTGCGCTTGTTAAGGCCTTGAAAGATTTCTGTGTGTATATATTGCATTCACATATTCTAGCTTATGTTCCTAACGCAGCAGTTAAAGATATTTTAGTACAGGCAGATCCAGAAGGCAGACGGGGTAAGTGGATCGTTGTGTTGTTAGAGTATGATGTAGAGATTAAACCCACCAAGCTGATCAAAGGTCAAGGACTCACCAAGCTAATGGATGAAACGAATATGCAAGTTCTAGACATAAATTTGATTACTGCCATGTCCGATGAAGATGAGGAGAACCCATCCGTTCAGGTATCTGAAATGTTTCTTTCCTCTCCTTGGTACGCTGACATTTTATATGTACTTCAAAATTTGTCTTCACCTCCTGGAATACCGAGAAATAGAAGTAGAACATTGAAATTGAAGGCTGCAAAATTTTGCATACCAGATTCAGCATTGTTTTGGAAAGATCCTGGTGGAATGTTATTAAATTGTTTGGTCAAGGAGAAAGCCAGAAGAGTCGTGGAAGATTTTCATGGAGGGGACTGTGGGGGTCATCTGTTTTGGAAGACTACAGCAAACAAGATTCTAAGGGCAAGATATTATTGGCCTTCATTATGCTCAGATGTATATAAAGCTATTAAATATTGTCACGAATGCCAAAGTTTTCAAGGAAAGCAGAAGCTCCAGCCTTTGCCTCTCAAACCAATTGAATTCAACGCACCTTTTCAGCAGTGGGGATTGGATTTCATTGGTGAAATTCATCCGGCATCATCAGGACAGCATCGATGGATATTGACGGCCATAGGCTACTTCATAAACTGGATTGAATCAATTCCTACTCGACAAGCTACGGATGTGGTAATTATTTCTTTTCTTGAGACCAATATTTTGTCACATTTTGGATGTCCAAGTAAGTTAATCACATATAATGCAGCAGCATTTAAGTCAAAAAGGATGATTGAGTTTTGCTATAAGTACAATATTAGCTTGGGACATTCAACCGCACACCACCCTCAAGGAAATGGATTGGCAGAGTCATCTAATAAATCTTTGGTCAATATTATTAAGAAATTGTTGGAAATCAGCAAAAAGGGCTGGCACAAGAAGTTGATAAATGCACTATGGGCTGATAGGGTGAGTCAGAAAAAGTCTATTGGCATGTCTCCTTTCGCGTTGGTGTACGGAACAAACACGGTTTTTCCCACTTCGCTTGTTGTCCCGGTAATCAAATTGCTTCAAGAAACGGGTAGTGAGGAAGATCCTATGCAGAGAAAGATTAATCAGATGATTCATTTGCAGCAGACACGGGAGGAGGTATTTCAAAACACTTGCAAGCTGTAGGAGCGCATCAAAAAGATTTATGACCGGAAATCAAAGGCGGATACATTTCAGCTAGATGAGGTTGTTTTGAGTTGGGATGCTCGTCATGAAGACAAGGGAAAGCATGGAAATTTTGAAAATTTATGGAAGGGTCCTTACAAGATTGCAGCATATCGCGGCCAAATCGCTTTTCTTCTCAAAGAGATGAATGGAGATGAATATCCTAGAGGGTCGATCAATGGTCGGCTGTTAAAGAGATACTACTTTTGAATATTTTCTGCTCATTTCATTATCATTGTACATATAATTTTACTTTTTCTCTATTGCACATGTACACTAACTTATCATCTTCAGTTTGGGGCCCGAGGTGAAGGCTATAATTCTAAAAATAAAAGTTAGTTAGTCTAAGTTTGTCAAGTTAGTTGTCTAAATCTTTAGCTTCAAGTTTAGTTTGGTCAAAGCAATTTTTGTTTTTTCAGTCAAATTCTCAAGATTTTGTGTCGGAATAATGACTCCATCGCCCAATGGATGAAGGCACTGTCTAGCTCTTACAGAGATCTGTGGTTCTTGGCATCTCCAAGGAGCTACCATCCCCATTGGAGCCAATGTTAGAGTCGGTCTAGTTATCCCTCCATCAGAGATCAAAGCTCTTTTTTTCATTTCATGTTTTAGGTGTCCCACCAGTTTTCATCAGTTGCATTTCCTTAGGCATGCCATAACTCTGATGGAGTGGTCTGTATCATTCATTCCCCTCGTGCATATCACTGTTGGTTCAGGTTAAGTCATAGAGCTTCACAAGTCATTTTTAGTCATATTTTAAATTTTTAGGTCTAGGTCTAGGGTTTGAGTTAATTTAGTCTTGAAAAGTCTTAGAAGACCAGCAAGCCAGAGGGATGTCTTTAATAGATCATCATTTCAATAATTCTCACCATTGTACAGCCGAATAAGGACTTCTCTTCAAAACTATGTTTTGAAGACAAGTCGCCACCTCATTTTTGTAAAAATTGTCAAAATTTTCAGTTCTTCAATTGTTCAAGTGCAGCCCTGGTCTCCTTTGCTGAAGCATATCAGAGCTATCCCTGCAAAAAATTATCAGAGAAAATCATCATTTCAACCTATTTTATGAAGGAAACCAAAAAGGTCAAAGCCTATTAATTTTGAAAAAGTGTCAGCAACCAAACATAAGAAAAATGGGTTTTCATTGAGCAAAAATTAAAATGGATGCTATATCAAGTCATTTCTCCTCATTTGTAACCCATTCCACATTTTGAGAGCTAAGAGCATCATTCAAGGGCGATTTTGCAAGTTTGTGGCAAGTTTATGAGTATTTTGGGTCAGCTCCAGGGCGCACGGCGCATCAGGCGACCTTTTGCAGTGTAAACTAACACATGTGCGGCGCACTCAGAGCGCACGACGCATTGGGTAAAGCGCGCGGCGCATAGGGTTTATGCCTGCAATTCACCAAGAAATTACTCAAATCACCTCTCCTCACACATAAATTCACAAGTAGGCCTGCAATCATGACTTGATTTTGTTTTTTGATGGTGTATATGAAGAAGTTAGCATATATTTGTCATGAAAACCAAGTGTACAAAACCCTCCATGTTCATCAAATTGCTATAAGGATTCAAGTGCAAAGTTTGTTGTAGGGTTTTCAAAAATCATTTTTGCCAAGGCTTTTTTTTCCCTTGTTTCCCATTTCCTATATTCCCCAACTATTTTTCCCAATTATTCCTCATCAAACCCTACATCTTCCTCTCTCAAAATCATAAACTCTCCCTTCTACTACAACAATATCATCCCTACTTTATTTCAAAACCCAAAAAATTTCCATGCCCTTTCCCTTCCCTAATTTCCTCATTTTATTTCCATTGTTCCCATTTCCTTAATGCTTCCCTTTTCCTAACAATTCCCGTCATTTATGTCCCCTTGGTTACAAAATTTTGATAACAAGACAAAAAGTCAAACAGTCAAATTTTGGCACACAGTTTTATATCAGCAAATATATATATTCCAGCTACCTTGTTGTTAAAGAACATGTCAGAGACCGAGTCAATATATGAGCAGGATTATGATAGTGGCTCTACACCGGAGGTCAATGTGCCTAATGTGCCACGGAGGTATCACAAAGGTGGCAAGAGTGGACAGCATGTTATGGAGGAGCCTACCTCTTTGGCTCAATTGCAAGCTTGCCCGCTTGCAATGGACTGTTTTCGGCGCCAAACATGTTACCAATATTCTGAGATGATCTCAAAAACTCAGCATCATCGGGAACTGGTCCGTCTATTTGTCCTTAACTTACAGGATGGTCATGTGAACCTTGCCAGAGTGGATTTCACTTTGTCACCTGACACTATTTCTCAGGCCACTGGGATACCAAATGTGGGGGAGGAATGGAGTAAACGCCAGATGCTGGACAGATACTATTATGAGCCATATGTCAAGCCCACATATATCAGACACTTGAGCGCAGCCTTTCCTTTCAGATACCTGAAAGATGAGTTTGCACCATTGATGAAACTCATCATTCGGTGTTTCAGCTGTGAGGGAAGATTCTCACGTCTCTATGCGTACCATGTACGTTTGTTGATACATTTCACACGGGTACGTATGATGAGCATACCATTTTTCATGTGCCGAAACATAGAGAGGATGGTACCCTTAGTACAGAGGAAGACCCCCGCACATCAGCACAGGAGCATATATCACTATGCATTGATCAAAATCATAGTGATGCATCAATTGGCACAGCAGGGTATTGCTTGGGAGGATTTCATCTCCCGTGATTTCTTTTCCACACTACAGCCTCCTCCAGAGATCGTTCATGATGAGGGAGGGCCTTCACAGCAATTTGACATTCATGAGACCGAGCATGTTGATGCTCCAGCATATGTGACATATCAGAAAGGCCCCAGGGCCTTATTTGCAGTCGCACGATGAGTACTATCTCCACCCAGGGTGGAAGGGGTCTCGTTGACATCATCAGCAGAGCGAGTATTATCTCCACATCATGTGGAAGGGGTCTTGCTTCCATCTTCAGCACAGGTACAAATTCAGGACAGGGGCAAGAGACCCATGGTTGATGAGGGTCCTTCAGGAGTTCAGGATACCAGTATCATTGATGTTGATGCTAGTTCGCCCAGCTCAGAGCTCAAGGAGATTATCCGAGAGCAAAGGGCCGAGAATGAGTCGCTGCAAAAGAAATTGCAGATGGATAAATGGGTGATCAACTACTTAGAGCAGCGCAACAAACAGTTGGAGGATGAGCATGAACTTTATGAGCTGCGCAAGATTCGGGAAGACCGGGAATTGGCTCGTAGGAGACCCGGTGATTTGAAACCTATTGATCGGGAATCAATGCTCATCCGGGTGAACACTCACTTGGAAATGTTTTTGGCAAAGGAAAACAGGGACAAGGACATGCTTCGCCACATGAAGACTCATTATTGGGCTCGCATGCATGTTTACAAAGCGAGAATGAAGATCCTCAAGAGGCGTTTGAGCAAAGCACAAAAACAATGCAAAAGGCCTGATCCGCTTCGATTTTTGGCCGAGGCTTCATTAGTTGAGCATGATACATGATGGAGAGTCTTCACTCCAATTTTGGCTAAATTTGGAGAAAATTTTGTCGTTTCAAAATTTTTGGCTTGCAAAACAAGTTTTTGGGCTCTATGCATCGCGCTCAGCACGTGACCCACAAGATGGGGAGGTCCAAATCATATGTGGCTTACATTTTTGGATTTTTCATGATGAAATACACATGCTAAGAAATTTCCAAGGCATTTCATCAAGTTTTGGGTGATCAAAAGCTCAAAAGACATCATGAAAATCACCTTTCGGCCACTTTTTGCATCAGCAGGAAGTACTTCTGGGAGAATCCATTTTTGGAGGGTCAAATGGAGACCAAATTAAAAAATTCCACTTGGGTTAGAAAGTAGACATCCAGGGCTTCCCAACAAGCCAATCTAAGCTCAATTTGGATGCCGAGAAGTGCCCAAAAAGGAGCTAGAACAGCGCACAGTGCACAGGGCTCAGGCGCGTGGCACACAGGGTGTTTTGACACAGTTTTCCTCCTCAGCTCAGCGAATCAAGCCAGTTTCACTTGTTTTGACTTGTGATGGGATTTTTCACCCTCCTTGATGTAATTATTAGATATTTATGTTTTTATGACACTTATTTACCTATTCTATATGATTCATTCATAAAATAGCAAAAATGTAATGAATGAATTGGTTTCCTAGCTTATAGAGGCAAGTTGTTTTCACTGCCTAGATTGTAGTGCTTAGTTTAGAATTGGTTGAAACAGCTCCTAGGATGATGAGCTCGACCCCTAGAGGCAAGGAATGTGTTAGCTTTCCTATATTATGTTTTTTTCTAGTCCATTTTTCAGGGTTGGACTCTTGGGAATAGCTTGACACTATATTGTACATATCTTATCTGCATTTTGGCAAAGGAAAAGACCAGGGTTTGCAGCACTATTTGGGATCCATGTGGTTTATGTGTTGATGGTGTGTTTCTCTCAGTACTTTTAAGTTGTGTATGTGCATCATTATCTCTATTGAATCTTCTGTAATTAAACAAATGAAGTGTTAAGGTAGGATCCATGAAATTGCTATGCTCTGCCTTTAAATTTGTTTAATCTTCTATGTTTTCTTCAGTTTAAGGAGAATCCTTGAGACTCCCTTGCTCTCCTTAGCCCCTCACCAGTTTGATATACCCATCTCACCTGCTTTAAGGCATCAAAACAATCGCCTATCTTGCCCCAAGTAGACCTCTGCAAAAATTGTGCCTCATCCTCGCACCCAAATTTGCCTCTCCCTTGAATTGAACAAAATCTTTAAAAATCAATTCTAAACTCTTTGTAATTCATACCTAGCCTAAAATTAGTCATCAATTCGGTCATCTCGAGCCTTTTTTATTATCTTTTGCCGAGTTTGACTCAGAGAGAGCCCTCTCCTGTCCTCGTAGGGCTAGCTACGAGGCTGAGCGTAGTTTGATGTGGCCTTGAGTCTCACCTTATTTCAGCCTAAGGTAGATTTGAGTGCTAACAACTTCAACCTTTTTCCTGCCTCATTTTCAACCAAAGCTTTCCATTTCTTGAAAGTATCAAATTTATTTTGAATACAATAAATCCAAGTATTACTGGCTGCATCATCAATAAAGGTAACATAATAACCAGAGCCACCGAGAGATTATACTTGAGAAGGTCCCCATACATCTGTATGCACAATCTCTAATTTTTTGCTCTTCTTTTCTTTCACAACTCTAAGGAATCTGACTCTCTTATGTTTTCCATAAACACAATTCTCACATAATTTTAAATCAACATGCTTCAAACCTGGCAACAAATTTCTTGAGTGAAGAATTTGCATCCCCTTCTCAGTCATGTGCCCAAGCCTATGATGCCATAATGTCGTATCTGCTCTTGTAGAGGTTAAAGCATTAACAGAATTAGAAATACCATTGCATAAATACAATGTACCAACCTTTTCTCCTTTTGTTATTACCAAGGCTCCTTTAGTGACCTTCGAAGTTTTATTTGTAAAATTAGTTACACAACCTTCACCTCCCAACTACCCTGTTCAAATTAGATTTTTCTTAAGATATAGAACATGCCTTACCTCCTTCAATAGCCATTGATTTTTATTTTGTTGTTTTATGAAAATTGTACCTATTCCAATGATTTACAGGGTTTATCATCACCCAATCGAACGTGTCCAAAATATCCTTAAACATAATCATGAAAATGTTTCCTATCATGTGTGGCATGGAATGAGGCCCCTAAATCTACCACCCAGGCATCAATAATATTTTCTAATAAAAGAATCAAAGCATCTTGCAACATATCACCTGTCACATTCGCTTCATGATTGTTTTCTTGTTGCACGTCTCCTTCTTTTCCCTTCCGAGACTTGTATTCTTTCTTCAGGTGTCTGTTCTTCCCGCATTTCTAGCACACTATCCTCAATCTATACTTAGATCTACCTCTCCTTGACTTACTGCGATATCCTGGGCTCTTTCCTCTTTCCATTTTTCTTCCCCTAGTCTCTGCAGTCAAAGCATTACCTGATGTCTCACCAGAGCTTTTCCGTCACATTTCCTCACTAAGGATTGCACTAACAACCTCATCAAACTTTAAAGTAGTAGATCCAGAGACAGAGTTATTAATGGCCATAACTAAACCATTCTAACTTTCTGGAAATGAGCACAGAAATAACAGAGCCCTAACTTCATCCTCAAAAGTTACTCCTACAGAACTTAACTGACTGGTAATTGTATTAAATTCATTTAAATGGTCAGCAATAGATCCACCTTCTGACATCTTCATATTAAATAAACACTTCATAATAAATACCTTATTTGAGGTCGAGGGTTTTTCATATAGTTTGGTCAATGCTGACATTAAACCCTTTGTTGTCATTTCCTTTGAAATATTAAAGGTTATCGATGCTGCTAGGCATAGCCGTATTGTTCCAAGTTCCTTTCTATCGAGAATATCTCATTCTATGTCTGTCATAGTCATCAGATTTTTTTCCTTTCCACTGAATGGTTGGTAAAAATCTTTATGGTACAAATAATCTTCCATCTGCATCTTCCATAGCTGCTAGTTTTGGCCGTTAAATTTTTTGACCCTAAACCTACCATCTTCCGCCATTGCTCCCACTCTAACTAGGAACCCTCCTCTCCTACGAGTTTATCAGCCAAATAGACCTTCGGCTCTGATACCAGTTGTTAGAAAATTATATATTACAGAGCAATGGAACACATAAAATGTATTGCAAAAATATAAACACATAAAACAATAGATACACAAATATACATGGTTCACCCAATTTGGGCTACATCCACTGAGAAACAACCAGTCCTTCCTTTTATATTATCCAACAAACTGCAGAGATACAACCTACAGCAAATTTGTTGTAATTCCCTCTTCACTCTCACACAATATCCTCTCTCTTTCTCACTCATAATACAGATCTACATAGAAGCAATACAATTCCCTCATATATAGCGAGGGCTTTCCTTCTAGGGCAAAAAAACCTAAATTAAACATAACTTCTACCGTCAGATCTCTGCCT
Organism: Pinus taeda; assembly: GCA_000404065.3. Classification (NCBI taxonomy): domain Eukaryota; kingdom Viridiplantae; phylum Streptophyta; class Pinopsida; order Pinales; family Pinaceae; genus Pinus; species Pinus taeda. The sequence goes on from APFE031230025.1 coordinate 15,694, forward strand.
AATGAATGGCCCAAAATGGCTACGAAATTACAATATTTTACATGACAATTTTACATCTATTTTTAGCTTTGGGGGTGCTTCCCCTGATCCCCCGCTGGGGGGGGGGGGCTCCTAAAGATCGTTGTCACCCCCCCCCCCTGGTACCCCCCTTGCAGCGCAAATATTACGGGAGGCATTGCCACCACATTACAAACTGGGGTCCAATGCAGTGATACCTCTTAATAAAGAAGATAATCAAGTTCCACACCCAAAAACTTGCCCATCACATTCACCCATTTTTTAAGGTACCCACATCTGCAATCCTGAGGCAATGTAATTTATGTCCAACGCAGGTCTAAAATAGTGAATGTTGTTGTTGTTGCTAAATACAGTTCGAGTTGTTGTTCGCTTTTCAAAGGGGTTTCAATTTCTTCAGCCTCTCATTGCCTTCTATTGAATGAAATTCATGTGTTTGGAAAGATTCAGTGGAAGGTGAAGCAAAATAAAATGTGACATCCCAAAGGCCGAGATTCTGTCAAAAACATGTGAATAAGTTGAACCCTTATTCCAGTAGAGGGCTTGGCAAATTTGAGACTATCTATGTCGATATTTCTGGAAAAAAATAATATGTTGTTAAGAAGGTTGTTGTCTCAAAGGACCAGGTGAGGTTCTCGTTTTCTAAGGACGGATGGGCTCTAATTGTTGTGAGATCCAGGGATGGAACTGGGAAGAAAACAAATTGGGTCTATTTCAAGAACCAGAATGACTAGGCCAAGAGCTAGAAAAAGAAAGGACAACAATTAGAGAATGGGGATTACCTAAGACAATCAGGGGATACGATGGTTGAAAGTGGGCTAGATCTGACTGTGAAGGATGTGCTTATCATGGCCAAACAACATGTTAAAGTAGAGAAGATAACAGAAATTCAAGAAACAAGAGAAAATTTTGATAATAATAAAAAAAATGATTTTCAGATTTAAAAATCTAAAATTAATAAAATAATAAAATTATTTTCCTTTTAAAAAAACTAGACAATTTTACATGCCAATCATTTGTTGATCAATTCAATGGAGTTTTCTAAGAACTTGTAGAGCTGGAATCTCCTCCTCACATGGGCTGCATTATTGAATCGCTGATACCACAATAATGGCAGAAGTGTCCTCAGACACACAATTTTATTAATCAAGAAAAGAAATTGCATAATAATTTTGCAAGAGTTTACACACACACTCCAACACTCTTGCAATCAAGAGAATGAGCTATATATAATCTCAATGTCCTAACCTATTCTAGTTATGGACTACTTATTAAATTAATAGGTGTCCATTTACAATAAATGCAATTCTAACCAATCTACTAATTCTACTCCTAAATTGGAGCCTAAGATATGACATTATTCTACATGTCATATCTTTTACAAAAATATTCTATTTCTAAGTGTCTCCAATATTTAATTAAATATTATAAATAATTAAATATTATATCTTAGCTTTGTGAACTATGAATTATGTATTTTGGATCATCTAACAATATATGGTATATGTATGTCCACATTGTAATGATTCCCTAAACCATGAGAATATGACTAAAATGGAGGTTGCACCATTCCAAGGCCACTTGGACCTAAGTTGAAGTGTCATGTGTGTTATAGACATATTTGGGAACATCAACCCCAAAATTATATGTTGATAAACTAGGGCTCATCAACCCCTAAAAGAGTTGTTTTATGCCTTAAAGGGACATAGTCATCTGAATACATCATTCCCTAGTGGAGTCACCAATTTGTTTCTAGGAAAACTAGTATTCCTATAGAATGTTATCCCTCTAGGTTTGGCAGCTACCCTAAAAACAACAGTTTAAAGCAATTCAACGATTTCTTCTATGTGTAACATATAAGAGAAAGATAATGGAACCAACCTGGAACTTCCGCTTAATCCCTTGCTTGCTCTCTCTCCCCTTTGATAGATCCTGCAACTCCTCCCCATACTTAACACGCTTGGAGAGTACCTACACAAGTACAGCAACAAAGAACCGTCAAAGCATCTTGATGTATTACAACATAAACATTATAGAATCAGATATATAATGAACAAATGATAGCATTCACAAATGATAACATTCACAATTGCACAATCATATGGAAGAAAACTTGAAGAACTTTATTAATAGAAGGGAAAATTACAACCCAGTTTTCTGATCCAGCATCAACCTCCCAGCTTCAATCCTTCTTCACCTCATGAAATAGCAAGATCACTCCAACAATACAATGCTCTTTCCTCAATTACAAACTATAAGCACTTCCTTGCAATTCACAATATTCCAACCCCTAGATCTTTTGAATTGGAGATCCATTTATAGATGTGTGCAAGGGTGTGAGTCATCCATGGGGTTTGATTAGTGTCATTCCACTTCTTACAATTGGTTCCACTTGGAGATTTCTTAGATCACTTATTCATCCTTGGGTGAATTCAAAGAGGCAAGTGGCACATGAGAAGTTTCTAAAAGATTCCATGAGCAACCACCTAGCAAATTGTCTCAGACATTTGTCCATCCTCGCCCATCGCACCCTATAGAAGGCCTAATCAATATGCATCACACCCTGGTAGTGTACCACTTATTATGCATCGCACCCTACCAGTGGAGCAGTCGTTCAAGCAGTACAGAGATTTCGACACTATCTATTATTTTGCAAAACTACCATTGTGTCAGATTGCAACCCTATAACCTACATTCTGTCGCGTTAATTACTGGGGGGAAAATATTCCAAATGGATAGCAATTTTATAGGAGTTTGATCTAGAATTCACCAAATCCAAATCAAAGAAATCTCTCTTCTTTGCAGAGTTACTTTGTGAGCTTCCCTCGTCATCCAACAATTTAACATCCCAAGCATCAATCGTGGATGAGACTCTGTTTCTGATATCTTCAAGTGATCCGTGGTATGAGGATATACTGGTCTATCTCCAAACCCAAACTTTTAGGCCTAACATCTCTCACTCTAAATAGCGACGTATTCGATACCAAGCCAAAGACTATCTAATCATTGGTGATACACTTTATCATCGTGGTGTCGATACGGTTCTAAGAAGGTGCCTCACCCATGAGGAGGCCGAAAAAGTTTTGAATGATTTTCATTAAGGTGCTTGTGGGGGGAATCTATCTGGTTATGCTACTGCAAAAAAAATCTTACGAGCTAGTTACTTCTGGCCCACCATATTCAAATATTGCATAATTGCAGTAAGAAGTTGCCATGCTTATCATATTTTTTATCGTACAACCATATTACCACCTACACCACTGTATCCATTCATTGCTATTGGGCCATTCGATAAATGGGGCATTGATTTCATGTAATATAACCCCAGCTTGGTTGGGGGGCATGGGTATATAGTCCATGCTGACTATTTTACCAAATGGGCCGAGGTGATGACTACATTGAACAACAACGGCGAAACGGACGCACTTTTCTTTTTTAATCATGTAGTTTTTAGATTTGGTTTACCACGGGCTATAGTCACAGATCATGGGTCACATTTTCACAATCACATGATGATAGAATTAACTACCAAATTAGGATTGTCCCATGATAGTTCTACTCCATATTATCTGCAAGCTAATGGACAAGTTGAGGCAATCAACAAAGTCCTTAAGCGCATGCTGCAGAGAATGAACAGAGTCCATAAATGGAATTGGCATTTAATGTTGTACTCGGCTCTGTGGGCATATAGGACTTTGGTGAGAAATGTGACTGGATTTACACCCTTTCAGTTGGTGTATGGTCTGGAAACCGTCTTACCAATTCAGTGTGAAATCTCATCCCTCAAGCTTGCAATCGATTTGCTTCCTAAAATTTCTGAAGAAAAGGCTCATTTCTTGGAATTAATCCATCTGGATGAAACTTGTCGTGACGTCGCGTTGGCTAATGAAGCACATAAGAAACATGTCAAGGCGCAATATGACAAAAATGTCAAGCCTCGTGTCTTCTCAGAAGGTGACCTGATCTTGCTTTACGATCAGGATTCTGACAAATTAGAAGCAGGTAAATTCAAACCATTATGGATGGGCCCTTACATTGTTAAACAAGTATTGCCAAAAGGAGCCTACAAGCTAATCGATTATGACGGGATTCCACTGTCGCAGCCCCGAAACAGGTTGTATATTAAACGTTACTATGCTTGATTAAGTATAGTAAACTCATTGTACATATGCTTTTATTGCATTTTTTGTGTTTTATTTAGAGTTGTCAATTTGGTTAGGTAATCCACTTTACATTTGTTGCAAATTTCAAACTTTTTGGAACTATTTGTTGGGTATGCCGATGGAGCTAGTCGTAGTACGCAGAACCTATCTTCTGTGGCCTAGGCCATTTTCGCTCCGAGCGGTGCGTTAGGGAGTTTCAGGGGGATATGTATTGGTTGATTGACGAACAACATCACTGAGTATAGCGCGTTTATTGAACTTCTCTCTAATGTCGTTTCACATGGCATACGTCGACTCAGTGTCAGACTAGATTCGCAACTCATCATTCTACAACTTACTGATGTTTATTCCGTTCGGAACCCAACTATTTATCGCATGTTCCTAAGAGTTAGGAGTTTGGAAAGGCATTTTGATTCCATTCAATATCAACACATTTCCATAAACTTAAACATGTTGACTAATTCATTAGCAAACTATGTGTTAAATAGACATTTGCAGCATTTGTAAAGAAATCATTTCACATCAACATTTGCATTAGGATTTCATCACTTAGCCAAAATAAAACTCCAAAAATCAAAAGTAGATAGATGTTTTTAGTTTTTACAAAAATGTTTTGTGTCCAAGGAAAAATTAGTCATTTGACCAAGAAACTGAAAATGCATGCAGAAAAACATCCTAGACTAATGATGCTAGTGATAACATGTCACCGCCTGTGCTATCATGCACAGGAGCCTAGTCCAATGACTCGGCATGCCAGTGGTATGGCACTATAACCTCAAAGGTAACTCGTCGGTCCTGACATCCTGAATACTAAGAGTGAGGCCCTCAATCTGATCTTGCAACACTATCAGGGTCTCTGATATGTCCAGATCCCGAAGGACAAACCTCCCTATAACCTCTCCTGTTGGAGCGTCATCTACTGCCATGGGCATGCCACTGGTCGCACTCGTCCAATATTTTCACACACGTATGAGTTTATTTAGCCTTGGTAACATCTAAAACACATAAGCATTACAAAACTGAAAAAACAGAGATATGGTCTAATCATTTTACCTATAGCACTCCACTACTCACCAACTGGTAAATCCAAGTCCGAATCTCCTCGGAAATCCATCCCGACATATGGATACTCTGCAAATACCATCTCCTGGCGGTTGAACCACTCAAAAAAGGCATCAGAGAAGGAGATCTGTGACTGGCCGGCATGTCTGGCCATAAGATCCACCCATCTCTGCATCTGTGGTTCCCTCGGTGCAAGCAATCCCAATGAAATGTTTTGAGGTTGCATCAATGGAATTCTCTCTAAAGAAAAAGCAGTCAATATGGATCCATAACCAAAGTTCTTGGTTCTTCCATTCTTTACTTTGGACAGTTGTTCTTTTATCACAGGAAGTAACGCCTCACACCAGTTGAACACCTTCGGTTCCAGGCACTCCAGGGCGTACTGCATGTAACATCTATTCGCCAAATGTAAGGCCGCATTGCCAGCCAATCTAGCAAAGGTAAATAAAATGGTCCTCAAAGGTTGATCTGTAACATCGTGGATATTAATCTTACCATCTCTACTGGGCTGAGATCCATCCCTGCAGAACTGACGAATGTAATCTTTTACAGATTCGCCCCCACGAGAAAATCCTAATAATGAAAGAGGGGCACCACGCCTCGACAATCCCATCAGAAAATAAATATCCTCAACCGCCAAAGGAATATATTTACCCCTGATTTGGAATACCTGGTCAATAGGATCCCAAGCATCGAGAAAATGCTGCAACAAACAGATATGTTGTCTCATGTTGGATATGCGGAAGAACTTCAATAAGCCACAGTTTCTTAATGCATCCACTGTGCCCTGGTCATGTAAAGCAATCAGGTCCTCCTCTTCATGCTCTCGTTCACGCCATGTGACAACCATCTTGATCCAACAAATATCTGAAATGCAAATAATAGATGAGTTAGGATCCAATTTTGAGTAAAAACAGGTAAACATTTGATGAAAAAACGCTATGTAAAGTTGCCTTTCTGTGCCCATCGTACCCTACCTTTGAGCAAGGTGAGATGCATACTGAATGTCCTGTTGACAGGTCAGTATGCATTGCACCTTTTGATACTGACTAGGTACAATGATTGGGGAACAAAATCATTAAACCCCAAGGGCCCAGAAATGTGGAAAAACTAGCTCAAAATCAAGAAAAGATGGAATGAAAATGAAGAGCCCAAGGATAGCTCCTACCTGGTCCTGACGGCGAGGAGAATGGTCCACAGGATCTCCCATCATCAACTGATGAAATTTTAAGGGGAAAACCTCTCCAGAGCTCCAAAATCCCAAATTTGAAAAGAAATGATGAAAGTGAAAGGTAAAACTACTTTTTATGTTTACTATTCATGTACTTCAAGTAAAATGCTAGTTTTAGTTCATATACATGTATTTCTAATCAATTTGATGGAGTTTTGAATAGATCGAACAAATGATGAAAGAATATGATATGCCAAATAGTGAATTGAACATCTTTGACCACCATTCAAGCATAGTTTTTCGTTTTGAGCTTGTGTAAACATGAAACTGAATCCAAGCATAGTTCCCCATGGTTCAAGCTTATCTAAAAATGAACCCATTCTCAATATTTGAACCTTTGCGATTACCATTCTATTAGCCTTTTGAGCCTTGGTCGTGTACATCCCATCACCACCATCCCTTTGGCTGATCATACACTTCCACTTGGTTGTTTTACCCTTTTGGAGGAACAGTTGCGATGAGTGGTCTTATTAGCCAGCCTCTTCACAGAAATCATCATGTTTTGAGAAGTTCCAAAATCACCGGAACCAGTTTCTATCCTAGACACCAATCATTCCTCAAAATTAAGTCCTCTTTAAACCCTTTTCAGACTCGTTAAATATGCATATATTATCGAGCGTTTGTCATTTTCAGCTCGTTAAAGTGATTGGAAATGTCATCCCTCCTATATTATTTTATCCTTTTTCGAACCTAAGGGATTATTTTATGAAAAATAACTAGTGGAGTTTTCTTTTCATCCCTTTTCAAACTCTCTAAGCATGAAAAGGACCAAATTATCCTTGTCGTTAAACTCGTTAAAACAATAGCGACAAACTTGTCCATTTAGACGAGACCGAGTTTCACTGTCACTAGACTTGTTAAAACATTAAATAGTGACAAAAATAAAGAGGTATTGGTCAGCAATGACTGGGGAAAAAGGGGAAAAAAACTTGAATAATTTATGGTAGCAAGTCGCTCTTGAACATGAAACTTTCATTTCGTCACCATTATTGAGTTGGGTTGGGTTATTTCGTTCACCGGTCATCTCACCATTGGTCTTTCATACCATCCATCTTTTGGGGTTAACGCTAAAAATTCATCTCAGTGTTGCTGACATGTTCAATAGAACTCATTCAGTTGAGAAACCACCATCCAGTTAATGTCTCATCCACTGCAATACCTCCAACCTTCATTTCTTTCATGACCGCCATTCCTGAACCTTGTGTTGTCAGTTCATTTTCACCTCCAAAAATCATTTTCTTCGTTTCGTTTCGTATATGTGGGATACATCAAGGCCCTCCTACGACGAGTCACTTCTTGTTGACATCAGCTCATTATCGAAGAAGTTGACTTAAAAACAACCCTTTTTTTTCTTTGAAGCTTGCATACATCAATGGCAAGTTTCTCACTTCTGGCAACAGGTTGACATCAATGGCCTTTGACCAAAATATTTTGTGTGGTGTTTGACATCATATCATATATTCACACAACGTGAACTGTACTGCAGTACCTTGAGGGTCATTACCATTATCGGTGATTCCTCTCACATTTGTTAACAGCTTACATCATTGGCTAGTAATCAGGCGATGTCTTTCCATGTTTGACTTCAGAACATCCCTTCACATGGATTGACTTGTACATACGGAAAAGATTGAACGAATCTGAAGACCCTAGATCTAGTTTCATCCATCTGGGCTGCGATATATTTAGGGGCATAAAAACGTCAAATGTACAAAGGCTCCACACAGATGGTTATCCTAACCATGGATGATGGCTCTATATCTGAATAATCACCAGTCTGCATCTGTAGACGACTATCTCATCTATGTACATGAAATGAATTTATAAAGCTGAGCATGGCAATGCCTCCCTCAGCTAGATCATGAAGATTATATTATGCTAATATATTGTATTGTAACTTATGCAAGTCACCTTCCAGTTCGAAACTGATCCTCATGATAAAGCATTTCACCCAACATCAACATTTACAACTTCGTGATTTAGGGGGAAACTATTATAGACATATTTGGGCACATCAACCCAAAACTTATATGTCGATAAAATAGGGCTCATCAACCCCTAAAATATTTGTTTCATGCCCTAAAGGAACATAGTCATCTGAATACATCATTCCCCAAAATTTCCACCTGAGAAACCATCTAGAAATGGCCTAAATTTAACCATACTGACTGCTCCATTGGTAGGGTGTGATGCATACTGAGTGGTACACTACCAGGGTGTGATGCATAATGATTAGGCTTTCTATAGGGTGCAATGGGTGAGGATGGACAAATGTCCAAGATAATTTTCTAGGTGGTTGCTCATGGAATCTTCTAGAAACTTCTCATGTGCCACTTTCCTCTCTAAATTCACCCAAGGATGCATAAGGGATCTAAGAAATCTCCAAGTGGAATCAATTGTAATAAGTGGAATGACACTAATCAAACCCCATGGATGACTCACACCCTTGCACACATCTATAAATGGATCTCCACTTCAAAATATCCAAGGGCTAGAATATTGTGAATTGCAAGGAAGTGTTGATAGTTTGTAATTGAGGAAAGAGCATTGTATTGTTGGAGTGATCTTGCTATTTCATGAGGTGAAGAAGGATTGAAGCTAGGTGGATGATGCTGGATCAAACAACTGGGTTGTAATTCTCCCTTCTATTAATAAAGTTCTTCAAGTTTTCTTCCATATGATTGTGCAATTGTGAATGTTATCATTTGTGAATGTTATCATCTGTTCATTATATATCTGATTCTGCAATGTTTATGCTGTAATAGATCAAGATGTTTTGACGATTCTTTGTTGTTGTACTTGTGCAAGTACTCTCCAAGCATGTTAAGTACGGGGAGGAGTTGCAGGATCTGTCAAAGGGGAGAGAGAGAGCAAGCAAGGAATTAATAGGAAGTTCCAGGTTGGTTCCATTATCTTTCTCTTATCCGTTACACATAGAAGAAATCGTTGAATTGCTTTAAACTATTGTTTCTATGGTATCCGCCAAACCTAGAGGGCTGGCATTCTATAGGAATACTAGTTTTCCCATAAACAATGTGGCACCATGTTATTGGGCCATGTTGCAGGCCCTCATTGGTCCACATCATTTGCCACCTTCTTGCCATGTGTTGATTTATGGTGTTGCCACATCACTTTCTTGTGAGTCCACTTGCTTTGTTTACTAGGTTGCCACATCATCTCTATGGATCCCACCTAACCTGCTGACTTGGATGCCACATGGAATCCTATGAGATTTTCATGTGGCACCCTAGGTTGCCTTTGAATTTGAATTTTTCCTAGTTTGAATGAAACTTTGACTGAGCATAAGTTTCACATATGAACTCGAATTGAGTCACTATTTGTGTCATTGGAAATTTTGTGATGAGCTCTTTGATCTATTCCTAGTTTTTCTACGATACAAGGGATTTAATATTTTAGGTTCTCCAAAGCCACCTGGATCAGGGTAAATCTCATGCTAGTCTTTTCCCCATGCACTAATCAATTGTCCCAATCGTATTTTGCATTGTATCTTTGTCTTTCAGTGTGTATTTCTTAATCTTTTATCTTTGTTTTAGCTGCATCATTCTACAGAATAAATTTTTGTATCCCAAACTCAAGGATGACAATGAAAGTGTGTCAATCCCCACGTCCAATGACTACCACCCTAAAGAATGGAGATGGAATAATAGGAAATATCAAAAGTGGTAAGTATGGAATATCATGGAAATTATACTTCAATAAAATACTCCCCATTAGTGTCCCTCCTAAAACCCTAAGGCCTCAAAGGAGGTACCACTCTACTAGAGTCAAATACTAACCTCCCAGGTGAAGTGAGGGAACAAGAATAGAGTTAAGATCAATCAATAATCTATTCCACCCCTTGATCCATATTAGCATGCTTGAAACATTAATGTAAAGCACATGATTAAAAAATGGTTAAAGCACATGCGAATGGATGACCGAACTTCCTTTAAGAGGGAATTTTATATGAGAGAGAGAAATCTAACCAGAGCAAGAAGAACTAAGAAGATCATGGTGTCATGTTATGCGCTAATCATATAGGGATATTGGTTATATGGTTGTCCAAGGAAGAGAAAAAATTTCTCCAAGGGGTTACCCACTTTTTGGTAGGTAACAAGGACCTTACATTATTGTTGAGATTGCAGGTAACAATTCCTTCCACAATGGCCATCTAGAGAGTGAGAGACTCCCATTGCGTGTAAATGGGCAAGCTGTAAAAAATTACTACAAAGGTATAACTTAATGCTATCAAGGGTGCATCTATAACTTTATTTTAGTTGTCAATTTTTCTTGGTGATTTTAGTTTTATTGATTTGCTATTTTTTATTCACATGCTTTAATTAAATATTTTTCCTTGATATATTTCTATTTTGATAGTGATATGTTATTTCCTTTCCCAGATTAGTTGTCCTTTCACTTGGTTTAATGGCTATGTTATGAAGGGACAAGACTTCGATATGATTCTCCCTGGTACTAATGTTGTATCGTTAAGCTCTTAGGTGACATGTGGAAGAATTTGAGGTTCTCACATCCCCCCAAGAAAAACATGTGTCCCGTAGTTGGCGCTAGTTGTTAGCTTGTCTGTCAGTAAGGGTACATACACTTTTCATTATAGCATTTTTTTATGCATATAAATAATTAATAGTTAATAGTTAATAGTTAATAATGATTAGTGTATTGAAGAGGCATGTCACAAAGACATGACCGTTCATGAAGGGGTACCCACTTAGGTATATAAACGGGACCCTCATTTGTAACCATCTCATATCTCACTTGTATTCAAACATTTTTATACAAATGCATTATTTGTCGCATGATGGACATTCTTATATTTCAGATATTCTGAATATTCTGATGTCTATGCAAAATTTGTTCATTACATTGGTATCAGAGTTATTTGACCCTCTGGTGGCTCAACCACTACATAGAGCCAGTCTCATCCAGCCTTTGGCTATCAACCTTTCGTCAAGGTTTGTTGTCATTGCGGATGAAGTTGTTAGCCACATAAATCTTTTGGAGGTTATCCATTTTGTCATCAAGCCTTTAGCCATTAAAATAATATATATAAGGAGAAAATAGGAAATGAAATTAAAAAATATATATTCATTTTTTTTACAGGTTAAAAAGAAAAAACAAAAAGCAGAAATATTACCACCCCAACTATCATTTGCAGTTGTCCGATGACTCTCCACACTCATATAACCATCATCGTCCCCAACCAGCCATTGTCAGTGCTACTTTCCAATCACTTTCTCCACTATCGTACGATTTCTCCTGCAGCTTGTGTGATTCAATCTATTGCCACCCCCATCTGCAGCAGCCACTATGTTTTCCAACTGCCATTTCTCTGTACATGCTACCACATTATTCTACATTATACTCTTGTATTTGTTCCCACATCACATCCATATATATCGACAATCAATCATATCGTGCACTTATAGAATTGGCAACACTTATCAAGTTCAAAGGGAAACATTTTTGTTTCAATTTTTAGCAGGGTGAGCAATAATACATAATCATACCAAGTTGATACAACACAACTCCCTATATTGGGCATTGAATATCATAAATTTTAAATTGGATTGTAGTTATATTATTATCAACAATCAAATAGATTAAAACTTACGGCTTTTCAGAAAAGGATAACCATAGGTGATTCAAACTACCATTAATATAACCATAATATCCCTTTTTTAGGAGATATATGGGCATATCCACATAAAGGGATCATATCCCACCGACTTATTAGTAGATTCAAAACCCAAGAGAATCAAAGAGAATTGAACATGTAATGTCCCATTAACAAGGTGATTTAGCGACAAAAACTCAAACAATTGAGCTAACCTTAAGGCTATATGAGAAAGCATTGTAGTTAAAAGAGAGATATATTTTATAAATTATGATAAAAATATAAGGTGGAAATATATTTATTTTATATGTGAAGAAAAGTAGAGTATGATAATAATTTAAAAAAAAAAAAAAATGAAGAAAGAGAAAGGAAGCTATTAATATTAAAAGGGTTATTTTCAAAAGTAAATAATTAAAGAGAAAGAAGAGATATTATAAATTTAATACTTACCAAGTATTATAAAGGTGAAAAAGTGAGTAAATGCAAAAGAAATAAATTATATTTTAATCGACTATTAAAGTTCTAATTAAAGCGTTTAAGAAAAAGGAAAGAAGTGTGACTATTAAAAGAGAGAAAATTATAAAAAATATTATTATAAGATTAAAAAGAGTTACTTTTAAACCCTAATCTCATCTTGAAATAGAGTCCAGTAATGGAAGATTTCATAAAACTTATAGTAAAAGTGTTAGTGTGCTACTTAAAATCAAAGAATCACTTGCAAGAAATGATATTATAATCTATATCGATCCTACTGAAGAGAATAATTATGTTAGAACTAAATGTTCTATTCAATTAGTGATTCGTGAATCAAATATAATTGAAATGGTGGATTCGATTGATAAAAATTAATTTGACATAAGCAATCTACAACTAAATACTAGAGACTACACTTTTGTCTCGCAATTCACTGTTAAAACCTTATTTTGTGACAATAGTGATATAATTATGGGTTTTCCCTGGATGGATTTTCTAGGGTCCTTCATATTAATTACAAAAAAAAAAATGACATTTTCCTATGAAAAGAATAAAATAGCACTACATGATGTTACATTGAAGCCAAATTAGTAACACTAGAAGACGTAAAAGATATCTCAAAATTAATTCTTTAAGAAAACCAAAAGGCAATCAAAATATGCAAAAGGAAGTTGAAAATATTGTCATAGGCACAAACAAAGAAGTTACTTGCCTTAAGGACCATAGTGAAAAATTATTCACTCAAATTAAGAAACTTTAAAATGATAAGAAATCATTGAAAAAAAACTAGAAGAACTTATCATAAAAGAAGTATCGAATTATTCAGACGTAACAATCCAAGTTAAAGAAAAAGGAAAAAATATAATTCCAATCAGTATCACAACTCAAGAAAATGATAAACTAGTTGAAGTAAAAACATATTTATATGTTGTAGTTCAAACAACATAAATTTCAAATAAAAATCCAATGTTTAACCAAGCGACTTCAATACATGAAGGAAATCAAATACTTAAGTAAATCAAGAATTTGTCACAAACATGACAAGGTAAAATAAAATTACAAGAACTCCTTATTGACACCCAAACCATAAAAGTAGGCATCTAACCCAGTCTACAGATCCTTATCACTTAGACTAATGACAAGTGACTTATGTTCCAAAGAATATTGATATCACCTAAATTCGATCTTATAATAAAACTTCATCCAAAATATCCAGCAACCACAAGATTCTATAGAATATTGATTTAGTATGGTCAAATCCCTTCTCAGTTCAACAATTTTGTTTATCACTCAAAGGATTCTATCATCTTGTATCAATGAAGATAACAACTCCAAGAATTCAGAAGGATGTAAACATATTATAAGACAAAGAAACAAATGACATATCTTCTCATCAATAAGCTTTGAGGAAAAATCATTTTTGAAGAGGAAGGTAATGTTATGAATATAAATAATTAAAAGTTAATAATTATTAGTAAATTGAAGATACATGTCTCAAAGACGTGACCGTTCATGAAGGGGTACCCACCTAGGTATATATGGGACTCTCATTTGTAACCATATCATATCTCACTTGTATTCAAACATTCTTATATAAATATATTATTCGTCCATGATGGACATTATTATATTTTAGATATTCTTAATATTCTGCTACATATACGAGTTGTGTTTGTTATACATTCATCACCATTGTAGGCCCAAGATCACAAGTCCAAAGCCATGTAATAACCATGTGAGGCCCTATATTAGGCATCCTAACCTTGTGTATTTTTCATTGATTATGTGTTCAGTTGTTTAATTAACTTATGCCCTATCCCTTGAAGTGTCAGTCATCTCTTTCATCCCTAACAATGTTAGAGGGATTTAGGTGAAATCTCTTGGGGACTCATAGTTTTATGAGAGCCCACATTTGTGGGGGTGATCATTGGTGTATGGACTAGTGTAGTCAATGACAAGGTGCACCTATGTCATAACTCATGGTTATATTTTATCGAGTATGTATGTGACCTTGGCGTTGGAGCAATATTTCTCATGAAAGCTCTCATAGCATAAAAATATTAGTCAACACAAAGAGACAAAGAATACCTAGGTGTCAAATTTTGGAGAGAAGTTGAGGCATTATAGATGAAACATAGGGACGTGATGACATGACATATAAGTTGATGATGTGGAAAAAACCTTGATGATCTAGAAAATAAGAGGCATATCTAGTACAGATTAGGACATGCAAAAAATAACCCATCTTTCATAATTCCAAAATTTACTAGGATGTTGTAGATCCAGGGGTGGGGTGGCCAAGTCAATTTATTCAAGGAGAATTCAAAGAAAAGTCAAGTCAAACTAATTGTCTAAGGTCAAACCAATCGTTGGGATGACTTGACTAGCCAATAGAATTAAAGATGGACTGGGAAGTCAAATGATGGACCAAAGAAATAGTTGTTATAACATCTTTTTCTCACTAAGGACCAATTCAAGCCACCAATAGGAATTCATGCAACTTTCTAAAGAAATTCAAGTTGGGTAAAGGACCAAGGAAGGAAATTAGGGATATAATGCTACTAATTTTTATTTTAACCACTAAGAATCACTTGCAAAGGGAATTTGTGGGTCTAATTGTGGAATCGAAGTGAATTTGACCCCCTTTAGGGAAATATTAATTTACCTTTTTGTAAAATTTCAATAATTAAAAAAACATTACGCCTCCAATTTGTGGATAACTAGCAATATTTTATTCAAGGAGAGTCCCAATAATTGTTAACTAGTCATTACAAATTTTTCTATGAAGGCTAGCCTCTCCTCATTTCTAAAGTTGTTGTTGTCAATTGAGACAAGTGTTATCATAATAAAGAGCTCATATTTTGCAAACCCTTGTGTAATATTTTTTGCATTGGTGGAGTGGCTTTTTTTTTACTTTTCTTATTGATATATGGTTCATTCATAATTATCCTAACGTGTTTTGGTGTTTAATAAAACTATTCCATGACTAAAAAAATTTGTCATTGAGGGGTTGCCTAGTCACATGGAGACAATCAATTAGGGGGAAACCCCACTTGAGTTTTCTTGGTTTTGTAGGTAGGTCAATCCAAGTATTTGAAGCATCTCACTGAGAGAGCTTCATTTTATTTTCATGATTTTGTATTCTACCGCACACAAAAATTGGAGGTTGAAGACACCACTTAGAATAGAGGCCACTCCTAGGAAAGTTCGTAAGTTACCAAAAAGGGTTAAGAAACAATGAGAGTGACTTCATTCTGAACCAAACTCACTCCCTTGGAAAAATCCATATAGAGCGACTTAGAAGTGTATTGAATTTACACTCCGGAAAATAGTGAGATTCAAAAGGGCACATGTATATCACAACAACCATCTATTTTTAAAAATCCAAAAATTTATTTTATTTTTCTTCACTTAGAGCACACTTAGAGTAGGATATCAACTTGTTGGTTTCTTTTGTTTTTTATCTTTTATCAAGCTAAAATAATGGGGATAATTGATTTAATTGATATATCTTACCAAGATAGATAGAAGTTCCCATTACACAATATTTTACACCTGTATATAGCTATTGGAATTGCATATCCATGGATTTACAAGGCTTTACCAAGTTGGGTCTACATATTTAATCTAGTTCTACTACTATCCAAGTACCTTTATTTTAATAATTTTCCATTTTCAATAAATTGTTTAATTATAAATTGTTCAAAAATAATTGTTTTGCATCATTTAGAGTATTTTTCTCTTATTTCTAGCCATAAATATTTGCATATTTTAAATATTAATTTTTTTGGGTGCTTAAGCACCTAAGTATTTCACCAAGAAATCTGAAATTTAATTTCCAACCTTTTGGAAATTGAGTTTTCAGACAATTTAAGTAGAGAGGGGGCCTCAAAAGCCTCTACATTAATTATATCACCCTTCCACCCCCTAGATTAACCCTCTAGGAGTGTTTAAACACTTGTAGGGTGGATGTGATAGTTAAATCATATTGTTGTCCCTACATTTTCTATAGACTTTATAGTGTCTCACACAGGACAAATTTTTTTAAATCATATATCATTAATTAGTCAATAAAACTAAAAGATAAAATCATTTCTCGTTAGGATTTTTAGTGTAGACAAAAATCCATAGGTTGTATGATATAAATCAAGTGAATTTTGGCTACTAATATTTGTTGTTTTCTCCTATAGTGAAACTTTTACAACTAGGAAGCTGGGAAAAAGTAAATATCTCCATATCAATTGACTCCATAAAAGGGGTTGGTCTTGTACCAGTGTTGTTGAGGGTAATTTTGGGACTCATCCCTTGGTTTTCAATGGGGTATTGGGTGTAAATAGTGGAGGCTTGTAGTAAGTTAACAATGAGTTTCTTCCTTGTGCATGCCCATCTAGCAATCTTCCATGACCTTAGAAACACTACTAATTTGATTAGTAACATGACCCTTTTGTCGAATATTTATAAATAGAATAAAGTGCGTATTTCTCCTAATATCTCCATAATGTGCTATAAATTCTTTTGCAAAACTGGACTAAAATATAACAAAATCCTTTTTCCTTTCACAAATTCATTGACACCATACATGTTAATCTTGTTCTAAAAGCATGGCTACAATATTTACCTTTTGTAAGACTGCCATTTTGTATAGATCAAGGTATTGCTCCATCCAAAATATCCATGTTATCGGATTGTTACCATCAAAATTCCTCATATCGAATATTTAGAATGTAATAGTTCCTTAGTGCTAACTTTAAGTCCTGATGATGAGGATTGGAGTGAAAACTCATAATTATGGATATATGATTCAATATTTGTGCTCTCTAATTGTGATAAAATACTCAATTTCCATTATTTCCTTGGATCTCAATATCCCTTTTAGGAGTTTTGCCATGGTATTCATGGATTTTTGTATTTCTTCCTTACTTTCATTCATCTTCTTTTCCATTTAATCCATCATCTATCTTTTAATGTTTCATGAAAATCTGGGAAATCCACATTTTTCAACAAACTACTATCTATTCATCAACTTTATTCTTATTTTTGAGAACCTATATTCTATGTATTCACTTTCTTCGTGAGTCCTAGATTAGTCTTCAAGTGGTTTAATTGGTGTAGTAGATTTCTTTGGATGCATATTGGAAAATAATAATAGTACTCCTCTTTATCACAACTTTCAATCACCCATAAAAATGGATCTTCTAGTAAAAAAATATGTCATTTATAAGTTACATACCTTCAAAATTTTAATTTGGAGAATAGTTGAATGCCTAACCTCTTTCACGATACATTTCTAAGATTTGAACCCTTATGAATCTAAAAATTTTCTCTATAATACTCTGATATGTCTTCTTTACAATTACACAAGTCCAAGCATAATTTGATGTGCAAGTGAAAGTTATGGTAAATTTTCCAAGATTTTATAGTTTTGGACTCTTCCAAACACCAAACTTGTAAAGTGTACCATCTGTCCAATTCTTCAAATATAATTCTCAAATTTTTAGCTGAAGTACTTCATTATATCTCCTCAAATATGAAGAGTTGACAATATAACGCATCACAAAAAAGAAGTTATAAAAAAAATGAAAAGCTCACTTTTTGAAATTGATTTGAGGACTCATCACAAACCATATCTTACAGAGGGTATATCTCTAAAAGTATAACAAATTATAATCTAAAATTTTTACTAAATGTACCTTGATATGTCTTCTCAATCATCTCCAAATTTCACTATCCAAAATGTCCTGGAAAGAAATTGTAGCGAAAATATCGAGATGTCTCATTTGAAATAGATTTCAAAACCAATCACAAACCCTAACTTCCATAGAGTATATCTATCAAAAAATTATGAACCAAAATCTGAAATTTTTACCAGACTTTCTTTGAGATATCTCCTCAATATCCTCAAAAATTTACTATCTAAAATCCTAGAAAAAAAGTTATATTGAAAATGTCGTAATGACCTATTTGAAGCAACAAAACCCCACGTTCATTTGCTTTGATACCAAATGTTATGAACCTTGCTGATTTAAAATAATAAGAAATAAATAATTACATTCCACTTTGAGAGGGAAGTCTCCTTTTACAATGAATACAAAGTACAAGATAAGAATTTGTGATCCTGATATTAGGTCTCCTTAAAATATATATAGGAAATGGTACAATTATAATAAAATGGGACAATGAAAGGTTCTAGCCTACATAACAATATAATAATAGAAATCTAATCACTCGATATCTAATGCCTAATAATGGTTTTTAGTGGCTTATATAGGGCTTAATAGTCCCCTCATGGTACAAAAGAAAAAATAATAAAACTATTATAGTTAAGAAGTGTAATAAGATATTTACCAGTATTTATCACTTTTATATCAAGGTTAGAAACTATTACACCACTTCTAGATAAGAAACCATCATATGAAACCATAACACATCAATTTAAATAAATAGATGCATGAAGTAGCCTCTACAAGTGGCCATATCATCTGAAGTGTAAAACATAGAAGTTGATATACTATGGTAGAGAAATATAAAAGGACTCTTGGATATTGTAAGGTTGGAAGAACTATAAGATCAAGTCTAAACTTGTATATATTAGCATTAGAGCCCAACGAAGTAGCATCAATGCACCCCTTAGTGGGTGGTCTAAAGGTAGTTTCCCCTGAGGGGCGTTACCCACAAAAATGGGTAGCCCTCTAGGGGAAATATTTTCTCCTATTCTTCATTGCAAGTCAATAAGTCATGCAATTAACAACCCTTGACAACCACCACTATTTGATTATAGCCACTATATATCCACCACTTTCATCGGCCATATGCTTCTCACTAATCTAACATGAGAACATGGATGAAGGTGGACTTCTGATCAAAAGGTACTTTAATAATTTTACAATTGGGTTCTTATGACTATTTATAGTTGGGCATTTGATATGGATTATAAGGTGACCTGGAAGAATGATGAGCTTTGATTTTGATCTTGTTCTCTCACCTTGAATAGGGGATTAATATTTGATCCTAGTCTAGTGGGACCTCCCCTAATGGCACAATGGGTATAGGGGGGGCACTACATGGAAAGCTCTAATTGAGATAGTGTAGTTCCACCCTTCCCTATGCCATACTTAACATCTTCCATCATGCATTACAAGCCAATATTTCACATCCATTATTCAGGTGCAACTGATCATTAGTTCTTTGGGATTTGGCACCCATACATCCT